>JASCZW010005066.1:0-104704 GCA_034211315.2 Aedes japonicus | reverse complement strand
GGTATGATTGTTGAGCAACGCGTTTTCCGGATTTCAGCTGAAATGCAATGTATACCAACAATTATGCACAAATGTTCTGTTTACTAATTGAAGTGGGCCAGCAAGATAATAAGAATAGTTTTATTTTTTTATCATCTTTAAAACGCATATACGCCAACTTTTGCGAATAAACAGGCATATTACTGAACGTTTATTCTCATAGTCTGGCGTGAAAAACCAGGCTGCTCTGTTCTTGAATAATATGTCGAACATTAGGCTCGCGCCGATTGACTTCACGAATACTAACGACAAGTTTCATCCAGCAAAGCTCCCATTTGATTTTGACGATATCTACCATCGGACTTATCAGTCCAGAAAATGTTCGACTCTTTCAAAGAGCGTCAGTTGGAAAAAAAAAGCAAGAATGTTGCAGTTGCAGTTTCTACTGTAAGGTGTTGAGAGACCTGAACATAAAATTTACCCAACTGGGGCATGAAGAGTGTGAACGTTGTCAAAACCATCTTGTTCACAAAAAGCAGACAGGTCACTCTGCTAAAGCTCTATGATGATACTGTTCAGGGAGTTCAATGCGAGTTGTGTTTGAGTTGGAAGGATCACGTATCACGAGCGATTGCTGGGCGAGAGGAATATTATAGCGATCGGTCAAATGCGAAAAATCAACAAGTCGGGTTTCTCTGTTCATCTTCAAAAGGTAACCTTTTATGCATATCAGTCGTTGTGAAATACTAATATCTCATTTTATGACTGTAGGTGGTCCAGCTTCCTAGAATGGAATCATTCCAAGAAGTAATTTTCGCCTTTGTTCACTCAGAGCTTTCTATGCCAAAGTTGCCATTTATGCATTCATATCATTGTATGGCCGGTACAACGATACTCTATGTCTAGGGTAGTCGAGAAAATGTCCTGCCTGTAAATTTTTATGGACCGTACCGGGAATTGAATCAAGGCATCTTCAGAATGGCCTTGCTGTGTAATCCTACGCGCATATACGCAGAGCTTTTGAAGCCCCTGAGGAAGGCCTAGGTGGTGTTATGGCGGCCTTTAATTACTCGGAATGCTTACTACCTGTGGTTTGATTATATATCAGATTTGCAGTCTCATCCCTTTTCACTTCCTCGCCAAGGAAAACAGTCCATCAATTCTATCCCATTTTCCACTCCAGATGTCTATAAAGGCAGTATGAGGGATACAGTATTACTGATCGTAAGGAACTGGCCAGGTGTTTTCTAGAGGTTAGTAGATGGCTAGTATGTATGTAATCTCTAATCTGCTTTCCCTGGTGCATTTAACTTCACTTACAGCCACCCGTGATGTAACAAGTGGAGAGACGTCATTCATGCGACCAAATGGTGCTTACGCCAAACCGTTCTTTTCAATTTATCTTACATTTTTCCGAAGAAACTTTTTTTGTTTTTACTTGGAGGCAATGTATTATAGGGTAAAGAATGCAAAAACAAAAAAGTGAATTTTGGTCGTCTTGGTGCTTACGTCAACTATGCATCCCAGGGCAGCGAGGCGCACTAATGTTCGGCTCTTAGCGTGCCAATATTCACTATCAAGTTAAATGCGCATACGATTTGGAGCATAAAAAAACTCCAATTTGTTTTGGATATTTTGCTATCAAACAAAATTTTCCGCAACAATAAATTTTTTTCTTAGATATTAAAGGGTGATACGGTCAAAATTTGGTCAAGGGAAAACGCGTGTAAATCGGTGAAATCGTTTATTTAAAAATCAAATTAAATTTCTTTTTCAAGTTCAATTAGTATAAAATTCAGGAAAAAATATTCAGTTAGGCTTCCGCTTTTCCAAATCCGAATTGCCGGGCCTTACGCTTGACCCCTGCCATCAGATTTTGTACAGCCACCTTGTCCACTTCTTCGCCGCAGAAAGCCAGTTTGCCTTGAACTGCTGCTCGTCCTTAGCAGTTTTTTTGTCTTCTTTAGGTTCCGCTTGACAATAGCCCAGTATTTCTCAATTGGGCGGAGCTCTGGCGTGTTGGGAGGGTTCTTGTCCTTGGGAACCACCTGCACGTTGTTGGCGGCGTACCACTCCATGGCCTTTTTACCGTAATGGCAAGATGCCAAATCCGGCCAAAACAGTACGGAACAACCGTGTTTCTTCAGGAAAGGCAGCAGACGTTTATTCAAACACTCTTTCACGTAAATTTCTTGGCTGACAGTCCCGGAAGCTATGAAATGCTGCTTTTCAAGCCACAGGTACAGATGGCTTGCCAAACCAGATATTTCTTTGCGAACTTTGACAGTTTCGTGTGCTTGAAAATATCTGCTACCTTTCCCTTCCTTTTGCCGTATAAAACTCCTGTCCCGGAAGCTGCTTGTAGTCGGCTTTGACGTAGGTTTCGTCGTCCATTACCACGCAGTCAAACTTCGTCAGCATCGTCGTGTACAGCCTCCGGGATCGCGCTTGGGCCGTCGTATTTTGTTTATCATCGCGATTTGGAGTCACTACCTTCTTGTAAGTCGATAGTCCGGCTCGTTTTTTGGCTCGATGCACGGTTGTAGACGATACACCCAGCTTATTTGCGGCATCTCGGAGAGATAGGTTAGGTTTCGCTTGAAATTACCGGCAACTCTCTTTGTCGTCTCAGCGGCTTCCGGTTTTCGATTTCCCCGATCCAGACTTCCTGGCTGTCGACAAACGTTCCCCAAACACTTTAATTACATTTGTAACGGTTGATTTGGCAACTTTTAGCGATTTTGCCAACTTTGCGTGCGAGTAGCTCGGATTTTCGCGATGCGCGAGCAAAATTTTGATACGCTGCTCTTCTTGCTTGGACGGCATTTTGACAACTGAAGAGTGAATTCCAAAATCAAAATAGGAGCAACATTCTTACAGCACACACACCTTCAAAATAGGGTGTTCAGGTTTTTTAAATGCAAAATTGAAAGAAATACGTCAAGTTGATATTGACCAAATTTTGACCGTATCGCCCTTTATCTTTTGTTAAATGAATCAGAAGAGCAGAGAATCGAACAAAGTAGAACAAAACCAACCAGGATGTCACCGTGAAATTTGACAGCTGTGGCCATATGACAGCCTGGTTTGATGACAGCCAATAGGTTTATGAAGGTTCTCAAGTGGTCACAAGATCTTTCACAATTTCAAAATCTGCATGGTCTCGTAAAGGTTTCATTAATTTGTTTTCACAACCGTCTATAGAGTGGGCCACTTTGTACACATTTCGGCTTTAAAGATGCATAGAGGAGCTGTTGAAAGACAAAACAGTTTTGAATGTAGTTTTATCAACAAAGCCGGAAAGAGTGCTATACGGCTGAGTAAAACTTAAAATTGTTACTTGGGCAGAACATTATAATTTGTTTTCGAAATGTTTTGTAACTAGAGTTTATGATTTTTCGTTCAAGTTTCATATTGTGTGTGAATTCAGATAGTTGAAATCGGAAAAAAATCACAAACATTGGAGCTATAACTCGAAATAAGATGTCTGTCACTTACGCCCCTTGGCATCTGAGCCCCTCAATTAATAATTGTGGAAGTGCATCTAACACTTCAAGTTGGAAGCATAAAATTCATTTCCAAAAACAGTAATGCTCCAAGAAGGATCGCTGTATTTCCGTAGGATTTCATATGGCTTCTAAAAGATTTCTCAAGATGTTTCGGAAATTTCAGAAAATCCTGACAGCTTTATTAGAAATACTTTGGGCTTCTAAGAATACTCGTAGAATGGTTAAAAACATAAGATTCCTTATTTTTGCGATTCTCATGATTCTTACAACTCTCTTACAGAGTGAATATTTTTTTTTTTCAAGAATCATAAAATTCCAAATTATAAATCGCTTATCAATAGTCTCATAAAATTTCAAACCCGAATGATTCTAAGTTTGTTTAGAGTACTCGTTAGATTCTTATGATCCTTTTGAGATTCCTTTGAATTTTTCGGGAATTCCGCAGCATGATTCCAGAAAGTTTATATGAGTCTTGGATGTCTATTGTTCTGAAGAAATCCATTTTCTTCAGCAGTTCAAGCTTATTACTTTCACAATTTGCTTACTGCTTGGTCACACAACTTAATGATCTAAATGCACTTCCACAGTTATGATTTGAGAGCTTTCGATGCCAGGTACTATTTTTGCATTGGTATGATTGTGTGGCAAGAACAATCATATCCTATGCACAGGAGTCGAGAAAAATTCCTAGACCAGACCGGGAATCGAAACCAGTCACCTCCAGCATGGTATTGCTTTATAGCTGCGTCTTTACCGACTGAGTTAAGGGAGGACTCGAAATCCATAAGGTTCTCAAAACTTCCTAAAGTTCTTTCAACATTCTTGAAATTATACTAAAATTTTCGAAGGTTATCTAAGTGTCATTAGAATTCTTTGGATTGATATAATTTTGAGCATTCACCTAATCGAGCAATGGGTGGACTTGTTATATCTCTTCGGTGTCATTATTTTTCGTTATTTTTTGGAAAAAATAGTGAAATTTATGTGTTTGAACCTGAATAAAAGTGGCGGTGTGTCGTTGAGAAGAGGATTGTGCTGTTGGCGTTACACCACCCGGCATTCGAGTTGGAAGACAACCCAGCAGCCAGCAGCCAGCATTTCTTCTCAGCCGAGTATAATATACTGGCAGTGTAATCCAACATCCAGCCCAATGTTTCGGTCTCATCGGAATAAGATGTGTAATAATCGATATCGAAGATAGTAAACCGCCTTCAAGTTTCATAGCGAGTAAGTCAGTAACGGCGCTAGAGAACTGAAAAAGAGCAGATCTATGCAAGAACTCGTATCACGAAAGTGGTTGCTGTCACGTTTTACTTCGTGTTGAAATAATTTTCTCCTACAATCGTTGAAAACTGTAATTTTTCTATAACACTTTTGAGTTCGAAAAGGGGCAATAGCCCAAGATGTGATGAGTGTTGTTTTGTTCGCGAACAATTCATTTGACATTCCACCAGTACCGATGTGGCCCAAGGATGTCTAGTGAAATTTGTCGATTGCTTTCAGGATCAAAAAGAAGAAGTGCACCGGGATCATCTTTAGTCGCGCAATTGTGGGTAAACTGGTTCGGAAATATGATTGCGTTTAACACTGGTGTGTCCGGAACTGGAAGTCTTACTGCAATGATTGACACGCGCTGTGCGACAGGGGAGCTGCGAGTTCAGCCTGATTGGTTTAGAGAACACCTCTACTGGTTTGAGAAGTTGGCGAACCGACTGTGGTTACGAAGCGGGACGCAGACGTCTTTGAAATTTGGGTGAGCTCTTTCCATTTTTCTCCTTTTTACTTTCAATTATATTATTATGAAGAGATTATGTGGGTTTGTTCTTTCACCACTTTCGCGAAGCAGCTCTTTTGGCGCTTCCATCGTCTCTACAAAAGCAACCCAGGATTATGTATGGTCGGAAAATGCTATGCTATGCTATGCTATGCTATTCACCAAAGGGGGCTGAAGATAGAGATAATAGAGCTCACACGTGTGGCTATAGATAAGCCTCCTCCGCCATTTGTCTATCCTCAGGAGTACTTCGTTCGACTTTGACCTTCATCACATCTTGTGTAGGAAATGCAATTCTGCTTCTTAAACAATTAGAGAACCAGTGAAAAAATACTATATAGTGTACCTTTTTTATTACGAGCAGATATACTTCTATTCATTTACAGAGAGCGTTTTTGTAAAACCGATAAAACCGACCCAGAATCTTAACCTGAAAATGATATATTACAGAGTACTAAAACCAATAGCTCTAAGCTTGAGCACCAAAATGCCGGCAAACAAACACAAACACACCAACTATAGTTTAAGTCAACAGAAAGTAAATTTTAAAAGTAAGCTGGCAGTGTTAAGTGAAAATCGTTGCAAAAAGCGGACTCTGTGTGAAAAGAGGCCTCAAGCAAAGTGATTTGTTTACGAAACGTTTAGAAACAAGAGTATTTGAAATATTTTACGCTCAAAAAATGTCTTGGAAACCAAGAAAAATCTGTGGGGGTTTGTTGAACATTGAATTTTTCAGATATTAAGAACTTATGCTTTCTTTTCCGAAAATCGTCGGACAGATCATGCTATTATTTGAATTGTCGTTCGTTTTGCTATTTCTTTATATTCAATGGCTCCATGATAGATTCCTGCTAGATGAAAACTGTAGAAAGCATCTCGCAACTCAAAACAAGAAATAAGCACACCGGAATGCAAGGTGCCACAAGAATGTAGATTTCACCGAAGCATGTGCATCATACACCCCATAAAAATGTCAAACAGGAACGAGACCCCTAAGGATACCACGCACGTCGCCATATGACGTTCCAACAACTTGTCTCTTTGTAGCCCCGTGGGCAATAATGTACCACGATCTGCATAATTAATTATTGATTTAACATTAAAAGTGCTTGTAACCATTAACATGCTAGGTGCCGCCTACCATCATGGCCATTTGTGCTTTCACATCCGAGCAAGTACGCATGGTCACGGAACGGATGAAGACTTCTGGCACACCGTAAAAACTAACTAGCTAGTTGAAATGCCATCAGTGACTCCGCGGAGTTTGTCGACAGCAAACATGATTCCAAGACAAACCGACTTGACGAACGGATTCACAACTCACGATGATGCATTAGAAGAATCCCCTATCGAAACTATTTATATTGTGCCACAAAAAGCAGACCTCAACAGACAGATAGAGCCCATATTCACTCTTGATTTTTATGACACGCATGAATAGTTTGTCGTTTTGCGTACACGCAAGCAACCGACCGTGAGCGTGACGCATGTTTGCTGCATATTTATAAAAGAACAACACATGTCTACGACACCGACGTCTACCTACAACACCGACATAAGGATGATGAGCTCCGTTGCCTGTGCATGGAGGCTATTTTATAGGACAGGATTGCGTGTCAAGAAGCGAAAGTTCTACAGAAGGGTTTCGCTAGTGGTAACAATGTACCCATGTTGATCAACATTTCGCGTGTGTCGACGCTTGGACGCATGTGAGATTTGATGACGATCGCTGCGATTAACAAAATTTCCGTGGAAAAGGAGATTAAATGTTTATGATAATAAAATTGTTTTCCAGAATGATGATCTAGGTCAAAAAGATTTATAAATTCGCTTTAGGAGACCTGGAGAATATTTTCTTAATAGCTGGCTCATAGCGACAGCAATCGTAGCAAGCCGAGCGAAAATACCATCTTGCCCAGTCAGTGGTAAGATGACACTCCTTTTATAAATCTTCATCAGTCACCTTCACGCTTACCGCAGGATTACATCGATAGTAACAAATCGTTGTCCAAGTACGAGTATAATATATCAAAGAGCAACACGGGCTCCCTTCCCGTATTTGTGTAGCATCAAGTGCCTGGAAGAAATGAGCTAAAGCAGAGATTGCGATAATAAAACTGTCCCGATGTAATTAATTCGATGCACATTCTTCAGATGCGTCCTCTAGATCCGCAAAAGGGGGCTGCACTCTTGGCTAAAGGTGCAATCGCCTTCGCCGGAGGTTAAATATAGATTGAATTAAGGAGAAGACCGATTGTGGATCGATTTCAAATGAAAAATAATAGCCGAACGATTTGTTCCCTGTCAACGTCACTTGACAATTACAGAGGATGCAAGAGGAAATCCACGGATCGATGACAAAGCCGACGACTCGGGCGCCAGAAATTATCCAATTAAGGAACTGCAGACCAGCGATAAATGAGATGAAATAAATCTCATTCAAGTATTGCTAGAAACCTACTTGCGATCGACTTTGAACTGAAAACCAACCAAATCAAATTATCATTACAAAGATGGAATGCATTCTCTAGAGGACACACTTAAAAACAACAAGCCTTTCTTGGCCCTTCATGCAACAGTAAATAAATCAAGAATCGCATGTGCTCTCAAAAAGCTCCTATCAGGTTCAAACCATCCCAAGGAGGCACTCCCTCACAAAAGGATGAGCATGAAATTTATGAAATATTCATTCCACAGCTGAATTCACCCGCAGTTGCTTGGCTGTCGAAACCCAGTTCCACCACCCCAACTTGTCGAGCGAAAATCCGTGCAAACTTGTGTCCTGACACAAAGTACCAGTCCTGAGCTACAAGGCAGGACTATACCTATACCTGAGACACACAGTTCCTGGTGGAGTCACTCACTTTATGTCTATCGTAAAACACTTTGGGATTTCGGTTTGCTCGGAGCTGCCAACTGACCGTGGAATGGGTGGGTGCAAGGACAGGAATTTCATATTCATGAGGATACTTTCCTCAAAAACAGCCAACTCTGTCACCGATATGCGGGTGGATGGGTAAACACTGCGCCAAATGCGCATACATACATGCACACATACAGTCAAACCAACGGAGATCAACAACAAACCTTATGTCCAACTGACCACCGTGACTGCGGGAATATTCGCTACTGGCTGAATATGACATATCACACCAGACGTCTGCAGAACCCAGCATCCAATCTCAGTTCCAGTGACCCAGGGTTCGGGAGGTTCAATTAATTTTGATTACTATACTAGGTGTGTGGCTGCTTAGCGGAATGGATGCATATAACGTGGGACACTACGGGGGTTTCCGCAGACAATTGCAAATTTTCAGCGGTTGGTGGGAAACCTCGGAGCATTTGCATACAAATTACGATATTTTGCGACTGAGTTGCCTTCCCCCATGCGATTGAATTACGATAGATGAAGGTCGGAACCAAGCGGAAAACTGGTCGTGACCAGTTTCAGTGACTTTGGGGTGGGATTGGGATTCGTTGGCGCTTTTTGCCAACACAAATTTTGACAAGCTTCTATGGTCAAGCGTGGAAAATTTGAACGTAACTTAAATTTATTGGGTTAATTATCACATGTTATTTAGTAGAGCCCTTGATTTTCTAAGATTTTCAATGGGTCAGTAGCAAATCCTAAGAGAGTTTAAAGTTGTTTATTTTCACCAGTATTTACTAATCCAATACACAAATTTCTTATGATTGGTTGTAATTGTTTAGTGTGGTTGTCATATGCCATTGGTATTCTTTTAAACTAGAGGTTTATATCTGTCAATTTTTGTATTGTTTGAGTTGTGAGTGTGTCTTCAATCTAACGCTCACCGTCCCATTGCGTTTTTATCGATGATTTTTTTTTACAACTAAACGAACTAGGATATGGAACGGCTTAAGCACTCCAAGACCCTATTCCAAGCACGGGGTAAACGTTAAACTACAACGCTCATTTTTTGCAGTATGGTGCTCCATGTAGTGAAGCACTATTCTGCAAAAACTGAGCGTTGTAGGTTAACGTTTACCCCGTGCTTGGAATAGGGTCTTGGGGTGCTTAAGCCATTCCCTACCCTATTATCTGGTACTACACACATTTTCTGGTCGGGATTTGGAACGTTATATCTATGTCTTCTTTTCAGAATACCTGGTTACTCGCGTCCACTTCAAGATAACTTGTACTTACAACAAGCCACGCATAAACATAATTCAACATCAAATGGATATTGGTACTGTGTATAGACTTTCATCATCAAAGCCTTTTATGTTTTGAGGTTGGAACGTATTTAGAAGCATCGTTCAAATTTAGTTTTAATCAGATAGAACTCACCGGTAATTGTTGCTATTGATTAGTCTTTATCTGGTATGTCAAGCCATGGCCTGTGATGCTAAGGGATATATCTTCTTTCTCTACAGGAGTAGTGCTCCGCCAGCTGGCAAATATTTTCGCCTCGTCCTTTACGAACGGTACAGCACGAATACAATAGAGCGTTTCCAGCCGGAAAAAGTCAAAATCTTGCACGACCCTCTCCGATTTGGATGAAACTTTGCACATGTCTTCGGAATTGGTGATGATGGATTTTCCGTGGGTTATGGGGATTTTTTGACTCAAGACATTTTTTTCAAAAGGGCGTATGCGTTTTGTCATGCGTATTTTTCAAAAAATCATAACTCGAAAACCGTTGCTTGTAATAAAATCACGTCTGAAAAGAAGTTGTAATTAATTGATTTGACTTTATGAAAAAAAAAAATATGTACACTGTAAAAAAAAAATTTCTTCAAAAAAAATCAAAAATTAAACTTAAAAATCAATTAGTAAATCTGTCCAACGTACGATTTTTACAATTTTTTTTTCAAAAAGGCTTTGAGTCATAAGAAGAAGAATAGAAGTTATTCTAAGATGGAGCAACTTAAGATAAAAAAGTTTTTAGAAGTAAGAAAAATTCAAGTTTTTTCCAATTTATTGTTTTTGCATAAATAACCATATTTTAATAATATTACACGATTTTTCTAGTGATTTTAAACAAAAACGCTCTTGGTGAGCAACATTCTGAATGTATCCGTTTTCGAGACAATTTGAAATTAATGTCGAAAAAATGGCTTTTTCCATGAAAATATTCCTTTTTCAAATGTTAGTCGTGATTGTTCATCTGCAAAAGTATTCTTTTCAAATTGTACATAAAATTTTCTACAATATACCTTTTATTACCGAGAATACTAGAAAAACTGATTCCTGATATTTACTGTAGGTAACACGACAAAATTTGCTGCTCTTACTTACAGTATATTATGAAAACCTAACCCGAAACAAAAGTATTCATGTTAGTGTACAAGCGTATTTTGTTCAGGTAGAAACATAATGTATTTAATTAGTTAAACTGTTTATACCAGTAAGAATACAATTGTTACGCCCATTTATACCTATTCATGCATTCCCTTTGGTGTTGACAGAAAATATAATTTACATGCATACCCCTGCACATACCAATATTTCAAAAAAGTACCTAAAGTGCGTACCTAGTACGTATAAAAAGGATTACATTACAAAGTCATGACATCAGTTTAACAGTGTCTTTCATAAGTAGCGTAAAGTGTTAAACGATTTGAAATGGAACTCGAAACAAAGCATTGTTGTAAACCTTTTCGTGAAATCGGGAGACGGTGTTCGCCTAAACTTAGAAATTTAACTGACAAAAACGGTGGACATGACGAAGCACCAACCACATCACGGAACGATTTGGAGGAAATACCATCGGCAGCTTCAATTACCTCGGCATCTTCTCAGGACAATGACCTACCGGATTATTCCAGGATACACAACATTGAGTTATTCAATAATGGAATTGTCTCCGATATCCATTAGAGAATTTAAAAACGATATCCGTCATCCAAATCGGAGAGGGTCGAGTTCAGTCATTTGCTCATTTGGCAGAGAAATGCTCAATAAGTTTTTCAAACAAATGTAAATTCATAGTATTGAATATCACTGTGCAACGAAGGAAACAACTTGACAGCTCTCGAAAACTAAACCGTCCGAGTCAGCGCTTGCTGCGTTTGAGAAACCATTCAAGTGTGCTGTTTCAAATATGTCCTCCCTTTTATCCAAATTTATCTAGACTACCATTTGAAAAGGGCTTAAGTTTTTTGATTGTTTTTGTTTTTAATCAACATAACTCAAAAAGGAAAAGACTTACAATAAAGGGATGTATGAGTGACTTTTAAAAAATTGTCCTAACTTTTATGAAAAAAATTATAAAAATTTAAAAATCGATTCTTACACGCTGTAGAAAATAAATTTAAAATTTAAAGTCAATTTGCACGAATTTTTTTTTAATCAAGGCAATATTTTTTTTAAATCAAGGCAATATTATCGTCCTAAAGTTATACATTGCAAGCTGGGCACTTCTAAGGAAATAAAAGTTTTTCTAATAACAAATTTTTCATGTCAACATAACTCAAAAAGGAAAAGACTTACAAAAAAGTTCGTATGGGAGACTTTAAGATAAAATTCTAAGCTCTTATGAAAAAAATTGTAAAAATTGTAAAATCGATTTTTACACATTAAAAAAAAAGTATTTTAAAACTTAAAGTCAATTTGTCAATGGCTATCTTAGAATTGGACGAGTTTTTTTTTTAACACATACATGCCTGACCCCTCTTTTAGCAAAAAATCTGGATTTCCATTTGCCTGTCATTCTGCAAAATCTTAACCAATTTGGATGCAATCTTTTGCAAACGATCACAAATTTGTCCTAGTTGTTGATACATTATCGGACACTCCGGATTCTTACGTAATTTCGAATATATTCAGGGGAACCGTGGGGTAAGTACCGTTCCCGAAATACTGACCAGGATCAAAACGGTACCAGAACACGGCTTGCGACACCTCAAACTTTATAATTTTGCAAAACAAGACCATTGGTGCTCATTCTGGAAATATTCAGCTATTGTGGCTACGCCTGGCAGCCTTTCAAGAACCGGGTTCTACCGGGAAAGTGGCCAAATTTTGAACGGTACCAGAACATGGCTTGCGACACCTCAAACTTCATGATTTTGCAAAATAAGACCAGTGGATATTATTCAGGATGTACACGGCCATTCTGACCATTCGCGGTTGCGTTCTTAGAATCGGATTCCTCCTATAAAGCGGCCTGATTGGTATCAGGCACCAAAACATGGCTTGCGATTCATCAAACAAAACCATTGGTGGTCATTCTGGAAATACTCTGATATTGTGGCCACT
Source organism: Aedes japonicus (assembly GCA_034211315.2). Lineage (NCBI taxonomy): Eukaryota > Metazoa > Arthropoda > Insecta > Diptera > Culicidae > Aedes > Aedes japonicus. The sequence goes on along the minus strand of JASCZW010005066.1, from coordinate 92,220 downwards.
CCTTTCAGCGTTCCGGGAACTCGCTTTCATGGGGAAAGTAGCCAGATTTGGGATATCTTATTCCGTTAGGGAAAGCGATTGTATTAATGACATAGTGAAAATGTTGTTATTGGTTAAAAATTTTATGAATATCTATGGGTTTGCGATGAGATTCCAGAAACCATGAAATCTTTTTTCACGTTGTATTTGGATCTACGCAAGTTGTAATTTTAATTAAATTCTTGGATGTAAGGGTTTTATAATCAAAAAGTATATCCTGATCAAGAAAAATAATTATTTAACTAGAAAATGAAAAGACAGACAAGTAATTTCCAAATAATTATTTGTTTCAATGAAATTTAAATTTAGTTAACCTCAAAATTATATGCTGAAATTCATGTTTCAACGGTTATGGCATCGTTGAAGTATGCAAAAGAAAAAACCAAAAATATGATGAGTTATATAACTGTTCATTAATCCAATTTAAACAGGACAAGCATAAAACTTTTCTTTTCCTCTGGATGGCATATAGGGTGGCATAAGAGTTTTTTTTATCGTGGTTTTTGACTCATGGTTTTTTTTTTTTTTTGAGAGCGGGAAACCAGGTTCAGGTTTTTTGGCTGTTATGAACTTTTATTTCGATATGACCACCCCATTTAACCGTCCCTCCAAGCACCTTGAGGATGTTCTTCTTGGAGTTTGGTCGTAAAATGGCGGTCGTACGATCATTCAAAAAAAAAAAGAAGAGCTCAACGTTTAATCCAATATCTAGTTACTGATCGATCCTATTAGGGAGATACTATTCCATGACAAAATTCAAAGTGATTTTGTTTTGTTTTAAAAATTCATACCTTCTTTAAACTTTATATTTTTTTTCTTTTTGATTCATCGAAAAAACGGTCACCAACATTGCAAGCTTTTAACCGAAAATACACTAAGATTTTTTTTTGCAACGGGGGATGCGTTCCACTTTAACTATGAAACCTTTTTAAAAAAGACTAAATAGAGTTGATAAATTCAAAAAAAAAAACGTTGCATCTGTTACTTTTCCATGCAATGGAAAAGGTACAGGTTTAATACAGGTTTGAAAATTTTGAGTATTTCCTCCGAAAATTGTGAATTTTTTCTTAAAACTGCCATATGATTACATTTTGCCCAAAACGTAAAATGTGATTTAAATTAGGTCGATAAGTTGTTCCGTTCTGGTGTTATCGCCGAAAACCAATCGTGTAAAAAAAGACCTTAGTGTAATTCGTTACTGGTAAAGCGGTTATCTCAGATGTATCTGGTGATGATATTGAAAACATTGTTCTGAGAAAAACAATAAATCCAATTCAAACAGTACAAGGTTTTTCAAAACCATGATAAAACCAAAAGTATTTAGAAAACCAGAATATGTCCAGGTTTTTGTCAAGCTGTAAATCAAACTTTAGCCTTTCATTTAAATTTTAATTTTTGACCACCCTATTTAACCGCTTCCAACGCCTTGAAGATTTTCTTGAAAGAGTTTGGTCTTTGGCGGCGCAAAAAAAAATTAAAAAAAAACCAAAAAAAGCTCATTGTTTTCTCCATAATCAAAATTCGATTCTATGTCAAAAAGCAGATTATGAACATGAGCAAGATTGACCGCCCGAGGTTGCTACTCGATTGCTAATTCAGCTTCAATTACAGAGAACCAACAGATATTGTTTGGGACTAGCATACATCCTCAATGTGGAAAAACGGGCGATCCTCATGGCCAATCTTAAGGCAATACTAACGCCGGCCCCTCCCGAATTCGGATCAAATTGGTTACTAAATCATTCTAAGATACGATAAGATCATACTTGTTACGAATTTTAAAAACGGTTGATTTTCCTCATTCAGTCGTGTTTTCCGTAAGTCATCACTGTATGGAAATTATTTGCGAGTTCGGTTATTAACAAAATTAAGCCATTTTATCACTATAATTTTTTAACGAACAGAACCATGGCTCTTCAACTTAGTACCTAAACGACAACAAAGCCGAAGCAGCGAGCTCCCGCTGCTACGGAATAATTAGGTTAGGTATAAGGAAAAGGGGAGGTAGATATTAATTATATTTGTGTTTGATTCAGAATGGGCTAGGAAAAAATATTAGCTGTCGCTAAAAGTTGTTGTACTTGGAACATAGTATAGGTTGTTGTATTTGGAACATAGCAGGCGGCGAAGGTTTTCTTTCAGTCGAGTATTAGAACACGACACTAAAGAAGTCTGCACATTGTAGACAAAATACGCGTATTTGTCAAGATAAGCAATAAAGGTAGTTGGAATTAAATGGAAATTACTAATCTTTCTTCTCATTTTCTAGTTACAGGTATTCCACTAAACCGCTCAAACTTTCCAGAATGAAGAAAACCAGATGATTTTTGCGCACCTGCTAGTGTGAGAAGCTGTTGAAAATTTAGAAAAATATTTTTGCTCATACTGTATTGGAGAGCTAAGAGTTTTATAATGATTGAGATTTCTGCGGCACACCAAATTTTCGATTTGAAATGCAAACTTAAACACTGAAATGACCGAAATGGCAGAGAGCACGATTAATTGAGTTTAATACAGAGAAACAAAAAGTGATACACGTCATTCTTATACTGCACGAAAAATTACAATAATTCTAAACGATACAAAACAGTCCATGAAAAAACATTTTACCTCGCAAAAAATACGCAACTGCAATTTTCAATACGTTGACCTGAATTGAAACTAGTGAATCTCCCTCGTTGGAAATGTGTTGACAGATGTTATCGTTAAGTTGGAAGGCACTTACACGAGAGACCTCTGCAGAGAAATCAAAGAGATTTTGAATAAAAGAAGGAGATAAATCACAGGGATGTTGGCACCAACGTTCATTTTGGTAAACGATACTCTGAATGATTATTTCTCTTTGTTTTCCGAATATTTTCAATAAAGGAGATGGAGGAGATGGAATGTATATTTAAATATTAGTACCAATAGTTACCAACGCTAAGGAAGCCATTATAGCCTCGCAAAGTGTGATGATGGTTTACTTAATTGGAGAATACAAGATTTCTGACTATGCCTAATAACCGCATTGAACCGATTTAAGCCAACGGTAAGGATGCTGTTGGATTAACTCACAAAGTTTAAACCGTGCGAGGTACAATATGGACCGATTTTAACCGACAGTAAGGATGCTGTTGGCGTTACTCACAAAATGTGATAGTGGATGTATATTGGGGAAATAAGGTAATTTTACAACACTTACTAGACTGGCGCCAACAGGTAGGATGCTGCTGGAGTCACGAACCAAGTGTGTAGGTGATTTTTCAGTACGAAAACAAGGCAATAATTAACATTGCTTAAGAGTCGAATTGGACCGATATACATCAACATTAAAGATACTGCTGGAGGCTCCCATAAATTGTTATGAAGGGTTGAATTGGATTGGATTTCTATATTTGAGAGACTATCAGCGGTGATGAGGGGTATTAATTGGGAAGACAATATACTTTAGTAACGCACAAGAGCCAATATGGACCGATGACGATGTGGCCACTCAGTGGTTTCGCTCTGGAAGGCAAGGTGATTTAAGAACTACACTCACAAAGTGTGATATGGGAAGACAAGATTTTTCTTAATAATGCATAGAATCTGATAGTCCAATTGATGATGATTTCTCAGGAAATACTTGCTTATCAAAAGTTTACATAGGGTAAGGGGATGTATTGTTAGCCTAGCTCTATCATTAGGCCTATGTACCAAATGTGCCATTAACTAAGCTATAATCAACAAAATCATGTTACTATTAGGATGGCAGATCCGAAGCATTTGAGACAATATAAATCAACTTATAGCTGTTCACTTCCACGTATTTTTTATTTCTTGAACTTTTGGGGCATCATGCTGAACAGATGACCACACGATCTACAAGTGATCTAAATTTGGCTTAATTGAATCGATAAAGCAAGTAATGCAGTCTCGCTGTGCAGAAAATAGATCCACGTTACAAACTAACTGTTCACATACTTAAAATAACAATGATTTTACAAGAAAATCATAGATCCAATGTTGGGAACTTTTTTTTTGTATGTTCTCAACTATGGTCTGTTGTATCAATAACGTAGTAAAAATGTTGTTATTAGTAAAATTTCAAGTGTAAACTTACGAATTTGCGGTTGTTTATATTCAAGTGGCTCATTTAAACACAAACCGAAGGAAAAAATAATTGTACAGTAAATTATATGTTTTCATTATTGAAAGGCTGATGAATCATATATGAATATAACTTACACGGTGTTCAATAAGTTCGAATACAAGTTTTCATCATTGCGTAGGTATGCGCCATGTACATATTCTGCATTGGTATTGGTGTCAGCTTTAGCTTCATTCATACGCTACCGAATGTGCGCGGTGTTGACATTCTGTTAGTTGTTGTTCGTTTGTTACGCGCGATGAAAGAGTATCGGGACTTCGTAATTAAGCGTTTTTTGAACGGTGAGCGACCCGGCGATATATTCCGGCTGCTGAAATCGCATGGGGTCAAGCGGAACTTTGTCTACACGACCATCAGGCGATACCGGGAGACGTCCTCGACCAATGACCGTGCGAGATCCGGTCGGCCGCGTTCAGCGAGGACGCCACGGGTCATCAAGATCGTGAGGAGCGAATTCGGCGCAAAAGAACCGCTCAATCCGGAAAACGGCTGCAGATCTCAACGTTTCCATTGGAACCGCTCACACCATACTCACCAAGGACCTTGGTTTCAGGCCTTACAAAAAACGTAAGGTCCATGGCGTTTCGGAGGCTACCAGCAAAAAGCGGTTGGATCGAGCTAAGAGGATCCTCTCTCGGCACGCTGGTCAGGAGTTTGTTTTCGGACGAGAAACTGTTCGTGCTGCAGCAGCCGCACAGATGTGCAAAATGACCGGGTGTGGGCGCCATCGAGGGACAGCATTCCTGAATCCAATATAAACATCCCTCGGTTCCAAAGTGCCGCGTCGGTGATGGTTTGGGGGGCAGTATGCAAACGTGGTAAGCTACCCTTGGTGTTTATTGAAAAAAACGTCAAAATCAACGCGGCGTACTACAAAACTGAGGTTTTGGAAAAGGTTGTTGCCCCCAGTCTCCGAAGCCTCTACGGCGATGAGCACTACGTGTTCCAGCAGGACGGTGCACCAGCCCATACGGCAAATGTGGTTCAAGCCTGGTGTCGGGACAATTTAACCGACTTTCTGGACAAAACTTTGTGGCCTCCCAGCTCCCCGGACTTGAATCCTCTCGACTTTTTTGTTTGGTCCTATATGATGGCGAAGCTGAACGAATACAAGGTCAGCACTTTGGATCATTTCAAGACGGTAATTCTCAAAATCTGGGACGAAATGCCCATGCAGTCCGTGCGTGCCGCCTGCGACGCGTTCGAGAAACGTTTGAAGCTCGTTAAGGAGTACAAAGGGGGGGGGGGTCATTCCAAGAGAAATGTTGTAAACGTTCCTTGTAAACATAGCTTTCAATAACATAAATCCAAAAAATAAAAAAACATGTTTTCATTTTTTTAACAAATTTTGAAAGTGTTTCCGAACTTATTGAACACCGTGTAAGTGTTTCGAGGTAAGACTGCATAATGTAATAAATTCATCGAATGGGACAAAGTTGCATCCATGAATAGACCCAATTTGGTGCTTATAGACCGACATTAAATCCATATCAATCGAATGTTTCTGACTGTATAAACAGTTGTGTAACTTTTCGTGATAAATACTACCAAATGTCTTATCAAACTTATCTAAGCAAGTGTCTAACTAGTTGAATCTCGCATACAGCTTAAAAAGTTTATGAGTTATAATGAAAAAAATCGATCATTGCAGAATAGGCTGTGTTAAGGGAAACTTACCCTATCTGATGGAATCAAATTCACCATATAAATAATGGTAATTGCTGGTTATTTCCGGACGCATAAGATGATTTTATTTATCGCTCCTCAAACATGATCTGGAATGCAAGCCGTGCACGAAACAGCAGGTCTACGGGTTGACGGAGTGTCAAAAACAAGCCAGGGTCCAAAGAAGCAGAAATCTTCAGGACTACTTCAGGACAGTCACAAAATGATCGTGTGTATGGCAAAAGTCTTGCCAATATTCCAAGAGATAAACAAGCTGTAGAATAAATCGAAAATCATGGTATGGGGCGCCGTTTCACGAATAGGAAAACTTTCTCGTCTTCTCATAGATCCTAACATAAAAATCAACACTGAATTACATCGAGCAGGTTTTGAAGAACCATCTGCTTCCTCATATTTCAACGCTGTGTGGGAATACACCATGTTGTTTCCAACAGGACTCAGCTCCATCTCACAATGCAAAGGAGACACAAGCGGGTGCGCGGAAAATTTGCCCGATTTCATCACAATCGAAGAACCCACTTGACTAGTTTGTTTGGGGTTATATGCTTCAACATATAGGTCCTACGAAAGGGCTTACTTAGATCGATTCAAGAAACATTTGGTTGATATTTGGGACCAAATTTCTCAGGAAATCATGCGTGCCAGCTGCGATGGGTTTACAAAGCGTTTGAGCAAAGTTATCAAGGAAAAGGGCGAGAGATTCGAAGAGAGTCAATATGATTTCTTTCTATATCATGTATATTTCAAATGAAAAATAAATGCTATGATTTGGTTGATTTGTATTGCTGTAATCCCATTCTTTTTAGTGACACCTATTGTGAGACACGCTGTACAATCATTACTCACCTGGTTTTCGGAACCTTCAGAAACCTTATTTTGCACATGTTCTTGAGCTGGCAGCAATCAATTTCGCTTGGGAATTGCAGATTTTTAGTGAATAAATGAATAATCTGATTCCATGGCGAAAAACAAACACCTTTTCAATAAAAATGGAATTGAGATACATAAAAAAAAACGATCTAGACAATAGAGATGAAATTAAATACATTCTCAGAAATAAAAAATAAATGCCTGAAATCCTAGAGCTAGTAACATTTTCTACCCATCTAGCGAACACGATTTCCAAATCATATTGACCAATAATTGACTGTAATTATCTAATTCAATACATCGCACTGTTTGTGCCAATTCTCAAGCAATAGGCACCCAAAGATGGTGCTTATGTTCATCATAGTTTGCCAACGAGCAAGTTGCTACACGGCAATCAAAATTAACACGTGAAGGTCCACAATTTGTGTTCTCAGCACCACGTCCAAGGTGCTCAAGGGAATCTTCGAATCATCGCAAAATTTATTACCCCTTCATCCGCCGGTCTACCTGTCGGTCGGTCGGTCAGCAGCGTGGAAGCCAGAAACTCACTCGGAAAGCGAACTCGTTGCCGCAAGGGGAAACACAATAATGAGCAAACGTTTCAGTGCCCCTCATTCACACCGAAATCACGCAGTAATCGAGCACGTACAAATCAATTCTATCTGCTGGCCAATGTTTATATTATTATTTTGTTGCAAGTTCGCCCTCCCGGCATCAGCGAGGTTCCGTGGTCCGAACTTGACACAGATTCATGAAATTTCCCTCTACACCACGCGCCGTAGGTCAGTGCTGAATGTTGTGCTTTTGTTTCGAAAAAAAAAAACAAAACAAAACAATTGTATAACATTGGTGCAAACGGCCGTTGGACGAAAGCGAAACTGATTATGTAAATCAGCAATAGAAGTTCGTCACTCGGCTGAAAATTTGACAACTCTGTCAGCGCCCAAAAGATTAGCACCGGAAGCCCGTCCGCCGCCGAACGATCGTAGATCGAGATTAGTTTCAAGGAAGAATCCGATGACGACAGGATGAGCTAACATAAACATTACCCAAGGTCGTCCATCTTCAACGCCCGGAGATCTAAGCTTCGCCGCGGGGTGATTATAAGAAAAAATAGGCGGAAAAACAACCACACCGATCATGATGCTGATGAGGTTGATAGTGATGAGGAACCCACAGGGAGATGATCTTGGCTTACACACGTTTCAATTAAAATCTATCAGCCAGCAACCGGCTCGGCGAGGACGACATAAAGGGCTCCCCGTTGACGGATGGTGTTTTACCTCACAATAGTGTCCGAAGTGACGCGTAACCTTCCGCCAAAGGGAACAAACGACGACGACGATGATGATGATGGCAAGTAGTCGTGATGTAGTGTGAGATTGGCATGCGCCAAGAAGCTTACTGCATGATGCGATTGCCCGCTCAAGAAAGGGATGCGCGGTTAATTACCTGCAAAGAGAAAGGAGAGTGGAGAAAAATGTGATTATTTAATTTATATTCATAAAGATATTTATTGTCGGGGGAAACTAGACGGAGATTAATTGATATGAAAGTGATAAACAGCTTGAACAGCAGACGCGTTGGAAGTGAGATGTTATCGGTTGGGGTATAATGGGCCGGGGGTTGCTGATTGAAGGGACTATTTCAAGGCGGCCACACAATCATAATATAGAAATTCCCGCATTTTTCCCGATTTTTTCCCGCATTTATGCCTTATTTTCCCGACTGTTAAGATGAGTTAATATAAATTACTCGTAGCTAAAACTTTTTCCAATTTGATTTACCACCAGACACTTTCCATTTATTTAAAATACGCCGTTTTGTGCGACATGATGAGCCAATTTTCAACAAATGTTGTCAAATTTGGTAGCTCCTTCTTGGTTCTAGTCAAAATTTATCCAAACCATTTTCTTTTCTCTGGAATCTGACAAACAACGTCAGACGGCATTGGGCACAGCTGCCAAAATTCTTCTTTCACCATGTGTTAACACCCTTACAAACACATTCGCCACCACATGAAAGATAAGATCATTTCGGGCCTCACCTGTTACAGCCGTGTCGCCAGATCTTCTAAGGGCATCTTCAATGGTGGTTCAAATCGTGGTTTGGATTTATTTGATTGGACCAAACGCAAATACATCGCTGCATCGCCGGTTTTTCTTTAAATTTTGTTTTATACCGGATCTATTTTGCATCATTTCAGAACTTATATAAGCTTGTAAGTTTCTTTGATTTGATTTAATGAACGTCATAATATTTATGAAGATTGGGTGGAAATATCTATAATGAACATACCAGATTAAACTTCTCGGCAGTTGAATAAAATAATTGGCAGTTTCCAGATAATCATGAAGTTTGCTCACTGTCTTTCGAGAAGAGAAATGGTGGAACTTTAGAGAATTTCATTGAATTGACGAAAAATATTAACGTTTCCGGAAATTTGGATGAACTTCCAAAAAGTTTGCTGATCATCCATGGAATAGGAACAACTTTCTGGAAATGACGGGAACTTAGAAAATCAGATTTCGCTTCCCAGAAGTTGTTTTAACTTCCAACAGGTACATATTCTTTGATAAAAAGCAGTATATCACACATATTTAAATAACTTACGAGAAATTGAAAAAGAAATCTTGGAAGCCGTGGAATTTCTGTGAACCGAAATGTTGTTAAACCGTACAAGAACTTTTTATGATCTCAGAGATTGTGAATAGGTGGAAATTCTATGAAATTGATTAATAGGTAGTTGGTTTCTTTATTCTCGTTTTGGTTGGGTTAGGAAAATTATCGAGTAGTAAGAAGTTTAATTTCTTGTTAAAACTTAAATACCCTGAACTTTTGGGATGTTTTCGGAACGATTGGAAAGTTTCTCGATCACCTGGAAAGGTCCCCGAAGTTCTAGAAAGCTCCCCAAACTTATGGAAAAATCCTTTGAATGTTTCCTAAACTTTTCGAATGCTCAAGAAATCCAGTTTCCTGGAAGTTTTCTTAAATTCTTGGAAGATCGCAGGATTACTGAGAAATTTCCTGAATTTCTGAATCCCCTGAGCATCCGGGAGTTTTTTCGAGCTTCTGGAAAGTTCCCTAAACTTCTGGGAAATTTTCTAAATTTCTGGGACGTTCTCTGAACGTCTGAGATGTTTGCTGACCTTTTGGAAAGTTTTCTGATCTTTGGGGGAGTTCCATGATCTTTGTGAGCATTTCCTGAAGTTCTGAGAAGTTTTTTGAATTCATGGGAAACCCTGAACTTCAAGGAAGTTTCTTGAACTCCTACATGTTCGCTGAATTTCTAAGAAGTTCTGTACATGTCTAGCAAGTTTCATGAAATTCTAAGAAGTGCATTAAACCTCTAGGAAGATCCGTAACCTGTTGAAAAGCTTCATGAATTTCTTGACTGTTCTCTAATTTTCTGGAAATTTCCTCGAATTTTTGGGAAGTTCCCTGAACATCTTGAGTAGTTCTATGAACTTCTGGAAAAAATACCCAAAATAATCTGACAAGTTTTCTAAACTTCTTGAAGCCCCCTGAATATCGGGATAGTTACCTGAACTTCTGTGAAGAACCCTTTACTTTTGGAAACTTCCCTGAACTCGTGGTAAGCTCCTTGAATTTGTGGACAATAGGGGGTTTTAATTTTTAAAAAACATGTTTTTCATCTGTATCGATGATGGGTATTCTTCCTGGCACAAAAATGCTTTTTATGAATCTCAACTATTTTTTCTCGATTTTTAAACAAGAAAAATCTAATCATTTTTATTTTTACAAACCGACATGCAGTTTCACAAAGTGACATTTATTTTCAGTAGCGGGGGCTCCCGGCACTTAATTTTCAGTAACGGCGGCTCCCATTATGACATAAATGTCAATTTATGTATGCTAGAAATCAATGGTTGGTTCGTTGGTTTAGGTAAGGAGTGTATCGAATATAAGCTGTCCACATACATTTGCGTTGTACGCATGTATTTGTGATGTTTTTTTATGCTCTGAACACTGCATGCTGTGCGTGTGACTGTCAGCTTTCTTTTGTTTACATGTTTGTGCGGTTCAAATTCTGCGTTTTCAAAATGTCGCGTATTGATAAGGAAGTGAAAATTAAGGTTCTGGACACATAGCTAAGTGAGAAGGGTATTACTATGCGAGAATTTTGCGAAGCGGTTTGGAATTCATCATGCGAGTGTTAAAACCATCATTAATAAGTTTGGGGAACACTATTCTTTGGATGAGCTACCAGGAAGAGGCAGAAAACCCGGTTCTTCCAACCCGAAACTGGAGCAGAAAGTGGTATCTCTAATCATTAAGAAGAAATCAATGTCAATACGTGATTTGGCCAAAAAAGCAGGAACGAGTGTCGGAATGATCCAGCGTATCAAGAGGTGAAACCACCTGAAGACCTACAAGAAACAGAAAATCTCGAAACAAAGTGCAGAACAGAAGAAGCGAGCAGCAACAAGGGCCCGGAAATTGTATTCGCGTCTTTTGCAGCGTCCGGATGCATGCATTTTGATGGACGATGAGACCTATGTAAAGGAGGACTCAAAAACCCTTCCAGGTCCACAATACTTTACTGCCGTCGTTGGGGAGGATGTGAGCGATGCGGACAGGTCAATTCAAGTGGAGAAATTCGGTCGAAAGGTACTGGTATGGCAAGCAATATGTTCCTGTGGTTTGAAGTCAACCATTTTTTACACTACCGGAAATATAAATGCGGAAATCTATCGATCTGAGTGTCTCCAGAAGAGATTCTTGCCTTTATATAAGAAGCATAGTACACCTCCACTGTTTTGGCCGAATTTAGCGTCGGCTCACTATGCCAAAACCACTCTCAATTGGCTTGCGGAAAAGGGTATGAATTTCGTTGAGAAAAATATCAATCCACCAAATTGCCCTCAGCTTCGACCCATCGAACGTTACTGGGCAATCGTGAAGAGGGTCTTCAAGAAGACTGGTAAGGCAGCTGGGAACATGCACGAGTTCAAAAAAATTGGGCTCAAGCGTCCAAAAAATGTGATGCAACACTTGTGCGGAACTTGATGAAGAGCATTCGATCCAAACTTCGAAAATTCGTGAAGGAATAACTTAAATTTCATCCGGTCTTCATTATGTTCAAGTTTAACCTCGTATAATAAAGGATCAATTTTTTGTATGAATAAAATATCGGTTTTCAACATAATTTGAAAGAAAGTTTGTGGATAGCTTATTTTCGATACACTCGTTAGTCTGTTTTTTGTAGCGTGTTTTATTGTGAAATAGGATGGTGTTGTCTTGCATTCAATATTTTTTCATAATACTTTGAAATTGTTTTTTTCAATAGTTACGCTTGTCAGAACTAAAAAAAAATACCTGTTTATTATTATATTTACTATCGAAAAATGTTATAATCCACACACCCCTATAATACCCTATTCCCTGAATTTCTAGGAAACAATCTGAATTTCAGGAAAGTTGTCTGATCTTCTAGGAAGAACCCTTAATTCCTGGAAAGTTCCCTGATTTTCTGGTATGTTCCTTTGACATCAGGGAGAATAGCTAAACCTCGGGAAAGTCTAAGTCAAATCTAAAAAGTATACCGAGCTTCTGATAAGTTTCCTGAGTTGCGAAGTGCACTGAATTTACAAGATTTTTTTCAAACTTTTGGGAGATAATTTTTGTCCATCAGTTTCTTAACCTTTTCCGATATTGTGGGAGTAAATACTGCGGGCCGTAAGTCTTAAGGAGAGATTTGCAAAAATTCCTCAGGGTCACCCCCCAAGTTTTCCTCGAGAGAACTAGCTGAGGACATCCGTTAAGCTGTAGTGCACCTATGTAACACTAAGGCCAACATATCCAGCTGCATCGCAACAGCTGGAAAAAGTCATCAGTTGACTGTAGTTGTCGCAAAATGTCTAGGATCATATCCCTTGGCATGTTGAAACGTCGCAGAAAGTGCTTCTTCTCATAGCTTGACGTGGCTCTATCTATCACTATCAGCACTATCTAATATCGTTTAAATGAGATGCATGCATTCACACAATCACCACCACTCAAACCATTCCATGGTAAACAGTTTGCGAAAAATCCTCGGTCTCTGAAGAAAACAAAACTTCTGAAATCTGGATGTTGTATGATTGACAAGATGATAGGTGTTGGTGGGTTTAACAACAAGAAATCCTACACCGGTGCGGGGAACGCAAAGTTGGTCTGGTTTAGCTGGTTCTTTTAAAGTTTGCTAATGCAAATCAACAATAAAGATGTTAAAATAGACCACCGCTGAAGATGCTCTAAGCGGTACGTTTTGAACAGGCTGAACAATGAGATCGGTGGACCGAGTAAATGACAAAAACGTCTAGTCTTTTTTTAAAGTGGGAACATATTGCTTTGACAAGTGAGATTTTGTTGTTTGAACTCCTCAGTAGTCCACAGAATAAAATTTCTTTGATTATCCCAAAAGTGTCTTGTTTCATGCAATTGGATCCACATCGGCTGCGTGATCCCAAGCAACAACAAAAATAAACAATTATAATGTTTAATAAACAACCAGAAAAGGAATTTCAAACTAATCAAAACGATCGGTAACGCCTGCTGCAGCATAGAAACGTCAAACAAAAACTCCCCACTGATTTCACAGCTGCCACCCACATTCGCTTATCTAACGTCCCGCCAACAGTAGGCGCTGCCAGCAGTTTATTTATATTTTCGAATTTCACTCCACTTCTACAGCCCATTTAACGTCTTGTTTTATCCCCACAAGAATGCTGACATAAGATAAACTACCTCGGCCCCACGATCATCGCATTCGCGAGAAACTGCCACACTGCGTTCGGCTTGGTCCGTTGCCAAGCCCACCGATGTTGATGAAACATAATACTGATCCAAGCAACCCCGGTAGCCTCTTTGGGTGGTTGTAAGTATGCAATTTGGCATGCTTTCTGGTCCTATAAAGAAAGATGGAATATGGCGTCCAATATCTACTCCCCCAATGCCAGACACACAGCGCTATCTCGTTCCATGGCAACCGGCGCGACTAATGGGAAGTTTAATAGACTCGGAAGAAGAATTTGAAAATATGGGCTATTCGTGATAGGATCTCTTTTCCTCGGAAGACGAACCACCGTCGTCACGCCGGAATTTGTTTGTCTCGAAAAAACATTCCAAACGAGACGAAACCCGATAAGCACCCAACCGGAGTGCATTTGCAGCGACACAAATTGTAAACGAAGCAAAACGAGAAGATTTGCACGTCACTCAAAACCTCAGCGAAAAGCCCCATCCCCGCAGTTGCTATTTACTCGCTTCAAAGCGTAATTAAAATACTTCCCATAAAAGTTCTTGAAGTAGTTTGGAAAACACAGCAACCTAGCGGAGAAACGATAAACGGCACAATAAACGCCAACTTTGACGACGACGATTGCATGTTTGTGATTAATTGCTCCTTGCGCTTCGTAACCATCGCCGCACTGATTGTCGCGGTCTACTTTGAAAGGGAACGTAGATTAGCAGGCTGGTTGGGAACAGATTGTGTTTGTTGTTAGTAAGGAATAAACAAACAAAAAGTTTGTTCAACTTTTCCCCGGTAGCAACATTGTTGCAGCAAAGAACGAGACCCGAAAGGACATGAGAGCGTCGGTGGAATTAACTGGGTTCCGCTTCAATGCCTCCAATTGCCGGCGGTATGACGTTGGGTTATGAAAGCTACTAAATCGATTTCCTTCCGTTACACTTTTACCCACCCCTGGCTAGAATGCACACGTGTTCCTTATCCATAATGAATAATTCGATCAGTGGATAGGTACACCTGGTCTTTGGCACGTTTTCAGCGCTGTTCATCATCGAAAGAATAGAAAATAAAAACGATATTTCGTGGGTCCGAATCCAGAAACGCAATTGAGGTTCACGTTTTGACATTCACAAATTAATTGAAAAAAAAATCACACACAACCCTTGGAACGGGTGCCCATTAACGGTGAATCCAATTTGCGTTACGGATAAGGGGGCCCTAAATCACAATGGCTAATCGTCTTCCCTCATCTGAATTCACTATCGAAATTAGAAACGATAATTGAGCCTTCATTGAATGTAACTACAGTCTCACGTCGTCTCGGAATGCTTGGACTTGAACGAAACTCGACTTCCAGCTCGGCTTTCTCCGTCCCTCAATGCCGCCGAGCCCATGTGCATAATGGAACGCGGTACCGCGGCAAAGTTACAACATTTTCAGTTCCCTATTTGGAATAATCGCTTGTAATTGTTGAGCTCACTGGGGGAACTAGGTGATGGGTAGCAGTACATTTAATTGCTGACAAATATTTCCCGAAAATAAAAACGAACTGAACTGGAGTAGCGCAACTCTTTCTCACCCTTTGTTCGGATACGTCTGTCGAGCTCGGAGACTGCTTTTGCCTACTTCCATACATTCATGTATTGTGATCAGATGGCGAAGAGATGTTCAAAGGCCTCAATGACGAATGGATAAGCCGTTACTGTTGATATGCTTTCTAGGCGATTTTTCGGTACGGGGTGGAACTCGGAGTTGATAATTATAATCAATTTATGGTAATTTAGTCATAATTGATGTACTCTTTTAGTCAACCACTTAGCAACCCGTCAACCGAGGTCTTATGCAATAATTCAAATGAACTTGCCAATGAATTTCGTTGGCAATTAAATTTTCCAGCTCAGTTGCGTCGGGTTTCTGAAACATAAGGTAATTTCCAGTAATGGACCAGGACCAGGTGGAACGTTGATGAAACGTCAGAGAGATCACTTCATTTGCGGAATGTTTTCCTCCTTCAGGACAATAATTGAACTGATAGCGTGAAAGTTGGAATCCTGAGTCCAGAGTTAGCGGCATTCCAGAGTACCGGAATACTCTTAGTAACACCGAGACCAGAACCAGTGAGCTGCTCTACTCTTCGGTACCGAGAGATTCGGTTTTCCGATACGTCGTAATAAACGCAATCAGGACAACTTTTACGATCCGCAAAAGAGGAAATTCCCTGAAGTGCAAGCGAGATTTTGCGTAAGCTTTCCGAATTACCCGAATCATTGCAGTATGAGATGGACCCAGATTTCAAAGCCCGATCGCTTGGAAACAAACAGCTTACAAAGTTTCTCCAGCTGTCGTCTAGCGCCATAAAACAAAGCTGTAGATGCAAGAACGAAATATTTACGGAATATTGAGAGAATTTTACAGATTTGTTACTCTTAAAGTCTGTGAGCGCTCAAACACACATTTCACTGAAATCCACCCACTTATCTCTTTAAAAACTAAAGATCCTGCGGAATCGACCGGGGAAAATCTGATAACACTGCACAGTTGGTTCCCAGTCTGACCGCCGAATGCTGGCAATGACAGCCTATGTGGAAAGGTCGGAAACGTGCTCTACACACTAACAAAAAATCATGTAAATGTCTTGGCCCTGAGACAAACACTGAAATCATGAATCCCTTTAGGAGAAAAGTTGGCAGAACTCCTTGTCGAAGCCCTCTAGTTGAGTTAGATGAACTAAAATGTGCAGAGTCTGATCGATTTTTGCTACAGGTATCGAACGTATTAGACACAAGGCTATTGGTCCTTTTATAACAAATCCAAAAGTCATCAACCTTCCAATATGTTTCATAGCTGATTTACAGTTAGGGTAAAGCATAGATGTGCTGTAAAAAAGTCGTCTCCAAAGCACACGGCCGCCTGCCTCGCAGTCTGCGGAGGACCCACAGGTCGTCTTCCACTTGATCAATCCATCTTGCCCACAGCGTACTTCTTCTTCTTGTACCAGTTGGTTCGTTCTCGAGAACCATTTTTACCGGGCTGTCGTTATACATCCTAAAGACGTGCTCAGCCAACCGTGGTCGACCAATTTTTGCAATGTTGGCAGGTTCTTTCAGCAACTCATGCAGCCCGTGGTTTGTTTGTCTTCTCCAAGTTCCGTTTTTTATCAATACTCCACAAGAGACTCCCAGATAACCTTGAGATGATGACGGAAACTTAAATCAGACTTAAGGCTGTAGCAAGTGGAATTGGGCTTCTGATTGATGCGTTGAAAACAAAATGCATGAAAGGAAGAGGCTCTAAGTAAAGTTTCGCGTAAAGTTCATATCGACAGTGATGAAATCGATGCGGTAGACAAATTCATGTATTTGGGATCACTGGTGACCACCGATAACGACGTCAGCAGAGAGATACAAGAGCGCACCTACTTTTGACTCCAAAGGACGCTAAGATCGAACAAAGTTGATCATCTACAAGACATTACTTGTGCGTGCTGTGAATGAATACTAGATTACTGCAGGACTCGAAAAACTTCGTCCTGCAGTAGAATTTCAACGCCGAAAATGACAGGGTCTTTACAGCGTGGGTTCAGGATATCCCTTCTTAAATCCGTGCAGTTCAACGTTTCCAAAGCCACACTTCCTTACTATCAAAGAGAGGTTCTGGAGAACCATTTAAAGAAGCACGCTACAACTATCTTCGAAGTTCCTCAAATGAATGTTCCACCCCGTCCCATGGTCCCAAGGTCACTCAAACGTGGTGCATCAAGAATTTACCAGACTTTATTCCTAAGAAATTATGATCTGCTTCTTGGCCTGATGCAAACCCGTTGGATTTCTCATGGGAATCATCGAAGTCAATTGTCAAAACCTTAAACCAATCGGTCATTCAAGGCTGCCATACAGAAGATATTGGATTAAATATCTGAAAATCGGCTGCGTTCCGCCTGTAATGCTTTTTTAAGGAGACTTAGAGCTACCATTAAGGCGAAAGGAGATAGGGTCGATGTGTAAATATGTATATATAAGGTATTAGAGCAGTTCCAGCCAGAAACGCGAAAATTTTGTCTCGACAGTAACCGGTTTTCATGAAATTTTGTCCATATGTACGTCTACCCAAGATAACATCTTTAAAAAAAAAAACCTTAAATTTTCTGGACAAATTTTCTACAAGAGCTTATGTAAAATATGAATTTTATTTAAAAAAAAAACCATAACATGTAAACGAAGTTATATGTCATTAAGTGTTCTTCAAGAGAAAAAGTACATTGAAACTAAAAAAAATGTAAATTCATGCTAAAAAAACATAAAACATTGATTTTTTCGGAGACCTCCCCAGAGTTGACCATCTACAAGACATTAATTAGACCGGTAATTTTCTGCGGCCACGAAACATGGACATTGCTAGTGGAGGACCAACGCGCCCTTGGAGTCTTTGAACGGAAGGTGTTGCGTACCATCTACGGTGGAATGCAGATGGTAAACGGAACGTAGAGGAGGCGACGAATGAACCACGAATTGCATCAAGTGCTGGGAGAACCTCCCATCGTACACATCGCAAAAATCGGTAGACTACGATGGGCTTGGCATGTCGTAAGAATGTCGGACGACAGCCCTATTAAAATGGTTCTCAAAAACGAACCGACAGGTACAAGAAGAAGAGGCGGTGCAACGAGCAAGGTGGATCGATCAAGTAGAAGGCCACCTGCGGACCCTCCGCAGACAGCGAGGCTGGCGAGTAACAGCCATGGATCGAATAGAATGGAGACAACTTCTGTGTACAGCAGAGGCCACGCCGGCCTTAGTTTGATTGGTAAGGTAAGTAGTTTCTCATCAGTAACAAACCAAATCAAAAGTATTGTGTACATACATATATTATCTTCTCTTACGGTTAAATGCGTGGATAGAGCGTAGGTTCGTCTCCCCCAGTCGATCTTATTCGATTGATGGCTTTTTAGTTCAAGATTTTTGGAAGGAGACTCTTCATAATTCCATGGATACATGTAATTGATGTTGCCTATCGACTGATTGAACCCGGTTTTGGCCTTTCGGTTGCTTTCGGTTTTAGTTTCCGTGCTACGATCTGCAAAAAAGTTCGTCCTTTTTGGGCCTTCTTCGACTTTTTGGCTTTGTCAACGACGGACACAAGACTTGAGGCTGAAGCAAGCAGAATTGAGCTTGTTATTAATGCGGCTAAGTAAAATACAAGACAGGAAGTGGTTCACGAGATAACAACGGTTGCCTCCCACCACGAGTTCAGATCGATGGTGACAAATTCGAGGAGGTGGACGAACTCGTGTGTTTGGGCTCATTGATAACCACCGATAACGACACGAGCAGAGTAATACAAAGGCGTACGGTAACTGGCAATCGTGCTTACTTTGGATTCCGAAGGACGCTAAAATCAAAAAAAAAGTTCGTCGAACTACAAAGTTTACTAAATACAAGACATTATGAATCCTAGAGGGTTTGAGCTGTTTAGTGGAATACCTCTAACTAGAAATTAGAAGAAAAATTAGATTTTTTTAGATTAGGTAGACCGGTAGTCCTCTACAGCCACGAAACACCAGCGCATCCTTGGTGTCTTCAAACGGAAGATGCTGCTTACGATCGACGGTGGAGTATAGATGGAAGGCAAATGAACCACGTGATAGAGGCAAATGAACCACGATTTGAATTGCAGTTTGGGAAGAACCTCCCATCGTACACACCGCTAAAATCGGTTGAGTGCGATGGGCAGAGCATGTTATAAGAATGTCGAGCAACAGTCCAGTTAAAATGATTCACAACAACAATCCAACGTTCCTATTAACCTCGACCGCGAGTAATCGGTTCTATCCCCTTAACCTTAGTTCTAAGATAACTGATGTATATAAACATGAAAACTTGGCTCTGTAAAGTTGATTCGTTTGAGCCTGTACAAATAAATGAATTTATAAAAAAAAAACAATCCAACGGGCACAAGAAGAAGAAGCGCACAATAAGCAACGTGGATCGATCAGATAGATGGCGATCTCCGGACCCATCGCAGAATGCGAGGCTTTTTTAAGGCCCCTTTAGTTCAGTTTGTTAAGGCGCAAAACCATGTTGAGACCGGCTGGATTCGGTTCCTATTCTCGACTCCGGCATAAACTACGGTTATAATTGGCACATAATCATACGAAATCCAGAATATCGAAATGTCGAAAGCTCTCAATTGGTAAATGTGGCACTAAGCAAGTTAATATTACTGATAAAAGCATTGCACAACAGAAACTTTTCACCGGCAAGAGATTCTTCTCTATTTCGAAAGATGATCAACTTTCCATTGACAAGACGGTTAATAAATTCACATGATTCATGTAGAATAAAATTAGTCATACCCAGCACAAATGAAAACTCTAAAATAACACCTGCTGATTCTCGGCCCTGCTGTCAAACAAGACTATAACAAAAGAAATACAATCATCATCATCCCCTTCATTAATGTCAGCAGTACGGTGATCCCATCGCTTAAGCATCTAAATTTATCAATTGACGGAAATTCATTTGCATAATTCCCATGCGACAACACGTGCCCCCCCACTTCAGTCACTCGTTTGTGAGTGAACGATCGAATCAGCAACGATGCCCAACTAATTGATCAATTCCATTGATTATCTCCGAACCGGAGATGGCAAATGGATAGTTTTGGGGTCATGGGTCTGCCTTCAGCTCCCCATGCGCCATCACACTATTCAAACAACAATTAAAACACTTTTATTCCATCGGAGAACGATTACAAGCAATCAATTGTGTCGATTCATTTGCGCTCCGTGACTAGAACGTGTTTACCTGAGCGTTGTTGCCGTTGGAGTGTTGTGTGAATTATTGCTAAAACAGAAAAATAAAAACATTTTTCGCGTTTCAACGACGCGGTGAGGATGCGATTTTACCCAGCTGATAAGAGCGCACTGCAAACTGAACCCGTGCGCTCGATGGGCACCTCCCATTATATTTATTGCCATCAACAACTTACTCAAGTAGGCACCAACCGACTCAGCCGAATGGAATGGTTGAAGGCTCTTTTGGAGTACTTAGATAGGTACTTGCTCTGTTGTCTAAGCATGCAACTTACTCATTTACTCACAATGAAAAACCATACAGCGGCGATTGCAGTAAGCCGTGATATTTCGGATGCACCACACTCACGCAAACTCCGTCTACTTGGATGATATCATAATCTCCTCCTCTCAGCCAATAGTGATGACACAATTAGCGCCTACTTTTGTGAAGTCGTTGTTAAAAGCCCATTTCCAGCCTCTTTCGAGTTATGCAAGGAATTATCCATTTCCAATTAACACTGGCACTCATCGCGCCTAGTAGGCGATCTACAAATTGATTGAGCAAAGCGAAGAGAGCCATGCTCGAACTTACCCCAATTAGTCTAATAATGATAATAGTACAGAAAAATCTCTACACCCTCCCCTCTCGTCAATTAAATGTGAACAATTAGACACTTGTTGCTTAGTCAGCTCTGAGCAGTGCTCTCTGAAGAGTCATCGTCATCGTCATTGCCATCAACACCGTCATCTCGGTTATTATGTGTGATGATGGCACCTGAAAGTGAAAATTGGGGGCACGAAAAATTAGTCAATTTCGAAGCGCAGTCACGTAATAGTGCGCCAAATTATGTCGGTTTCAATGATACTTTTGATTGAGTGGTTTCGACGTTTGAGTTGAGGGATTATTTCAAGCACCGGTCAGTGGTCAAGGTGCTTCCTGCAGAAGTTACTTGCGCTAGTTTTCTGCTCATAATGATCGGGAACTAAGAAAACGCTGCGAAGCTCACGTAATCCTCTTGGCATCATCTTCTGAAACAGAAACTTTGCTAGTCTAGGCTCGGTCAATTTGTAATACTCCATAAATAATGCGCTTACAGGGAACGAGTCATCTGAGCGCGATTCATCCCGAAAGATAAAAACTACCTCACCTGGGCCTGGTTGGAACGAGACATTCGCAGAGCCATCCAATTAAAACGGCCGTAATCCGATACTGTTGGGCTGTGTTCTTTTACATTTTATTAATAGTTGTTAATTATGAGTTATCGTTCAAGTACTAACAACTATCTAAATGAGGGGCCTATCAAAGGTTGTAATCTTCTTCTGCACGAGTCGAGAGGGTAGTGTATTGTTCCCGTAGAAGCTTCATTAAACATGCATAGAAATGCTATTTGTGTCCTTTTGACAAGTTTCTAATCGGTACAACATATCAGAAGGGCCCTCGGTCGGAGTAACAGGATAAGGTGCAATAATGCAATTTTCCATCCAATTAAACCATTTGTGTCTCTCAATCGAAACAGAGGTACGGTACGATCATTGGATGGTTGGATTGAGCTACTTACACAGTCACAGTCATGCATGTACCGTGGGCGGGGTTTCAATTGGACAAGGATGCAATTTCCTCCGACAATCGTCATACTGTTTGAGCTGCCCAATGCAGAGTCAGTGACTTCGCCGGGGTTGAGTTATATCACTTTCAACCAAACCGTTACGGAATGGCCATCAAAATGAAAATGATCTCTATGATCGGCTGGTGGAAACAGCCGCACCTGTGGATGTTTCTTCTGTGCATACACACCATTATTGCTTATTGACTCGTGCGACCGCAAAATTTACACCAATCTCGCAAGAAACAATCATCATCGGACTCGAAGAGAAACCCACTCGCGTAGAAAGGTGCGCACGCGCGTGCGGTCAAAAAACGCGCAAAGTTGTGCGATTTATCGGCCTACTATGACCGTCAGCATTCGGGCAAGGGATCGCAGAAGGCTGCTGCTGATTCTCAAGTTCATGGGCTTCAGATGGTGAAGGTAAGAGACTGGCGGAGATGAGGATGATGATGTTGATGATGATACCAGGGTTGATTGGATCGACGCTGGACCCTAGACCACATATTTATGTGGCGGGTGTTTGTGTAGATGGTAGCTATTGTGTTCTGTTAGCGAGGAATAAGCAGTTATTGATGGGTCGTCGTCGTTGGTTTTTTGCTATTTAAGTGTGGGGATTCATTGCTAACTAATGGACGGGGGTCATCGGTTTGTTGATCTTGACTTTGGAGGAACATGTGGAGTTTGTACGAGCAGGGTTTTTTTTAATAAATGAATGTTTGGCCAAGGTTGAATAGCTTTGGATTGCCGGAAATGGGTGATTGGAATGGGGATAGGGACGTCACCTTTAATCTTCTTGGTTAGATTGGTTATCTTTACTAACGGATTTTCAACCAATTGGTAGTTCTTCTCGATCGCTTTGTACGTATCAACTGCCGAGTTTTTGATGAAATGTACATAGGTAAGCTACTGAAAAATTTATTTGGCTTATTCGAATGACACGTTAGCAAGTATGAATCTGGTTGGAAAACTATAGGGCGATTAAGTTAAGATGTTGCGTTGCGAGAAAATTCTGTGAATTTATAGAAAAGTCGTTGATTAGAAAGAAGCTCTTGAGATCCATGTCTAGGAAATGATTTCCATGAACTTCTCGGATGTTTTTTTAGCCTATTAAAAGTTCTACATGTACGTATGTAGTAATCCATCATCCTAGTGTAAACCTTGCTCTAAAGCAGATGCACTGGACACAAGGCTGGTAACGACTGAGTGTCTAAAAATAGGAACTTTTAAGGACACATTTCTGAAAAAAGGGTCCATAAAAAGGACAAATAGGAATTTACCTATAGGGGTGGATAAGTACATCTTGAAAATGTAAAGTAGGGAGATATAACTAGACCCTCATGAAGCAGCTGAAGTTGTAATAAAACTTAGGTACTCTATGAACAATCTATGCGCAGCTCCAGATTTTGTGACTAGTAGTAGCTTCAAGTATCGCAGGGTTGGCAAAACTGGATCCAAAATCCCATAAATTTAGACGGCGCATGGTAAGAGTTCTGAAAAAATAGCTTATCTGATGGGAAAAAATGCGGGAAATCGAATAGTGTTGGTTTCATTTAGAGTTGACCACAGTAAGTGCCCCATGTCGTCCATTTCTACCCTCATTTTGGATGCAAACTAAAATGTTTACACAAAACTAAACTTGTTGCTAATATATTGAACCCAAATGCACTGTAAATTTGCCGAAAAAGCTGGTGAACTAAAAGGAGTCCTGAAAAATAGTTCATCAGATGGGAAAAAAATGCAGGGTGTTGGTTTAATTTAGGGTTGGCCACAGCATGTGGTCCATTTTACCCGATTTCCCCTCATAAATGCATAAACTTATTAACCATGTGGTTCGGAAGATTGGCGCCAATAATATTACTCTTATGTAAACATGTCTGGACAATCGAATGGTGATGGTTTCGTTTACGGTTGACCTCATAAAATGGTCCATTTTACCAGATTTCCCCTCATAATTTTTCAATAATCTCATATATTTATGCATGTGTGAGGAGAAATCGTGTAAAATGGACCACTTCCTGCGATCCGATCAAACAAACATTTGTTCCATTCAATCAGCTTTCCATTCTTCAGCTTTTTCTGCAAGTTTACAGTGCATTTGGGTGCAATGTGATAGCACCAAGTTTAGTCTTTGTGTAATAATTCTCGTTTGCATACAAAATAAGGGGAAAAACGGGCAAAATGGGACACATACTGTGGTCAACCCTAAATAAAACCAACACCATTCGATTCCTTTTATTTTTTCCCATCTAATAAACTATTTTTCAGGACTCCTACCCTGCGCCGTCTTAATTAATGGGATTTTGGATTCATTTTTGCCCACTGTGCATTGCCTGTAATCATTCGTGGAAAACATGCCAACGTTTGGCAGTTATTACAAAACTTCAACAATTGATGCTGACTTGGTGAGTTCGTTCTTATATATACTATAAACAGGGACGCAACAAAATATGCTCTGCAGGCGTAGTTGCGGGTGAAATTTTCTCTGTAGATGAGTTAGATTGAGATAAGACGACTGAAATTTTCGCTCTTGTTGAAAATTTAAAAAACAATGATGTTATACGTTACTGAGATAATTTCTTTCCTAGTGAAATACTGTGTTTGTCATCAAGTATTCTGAAAGATTGTTGTATGATATAATGCTAAAAATAGTGGAGTGAGAGATGAATTACCCCGGTGAGGATAATTCAGCGCGTCGAAGGGGAAATTAAATTCTAATTCTGTGCAATAGTTTTGTAATAAAAGAAAAAAGCAACCAATTTATTATCTCTAGCCCATGCATTATTATTCAAGGATTTTTTTCAAACGTTTGTGATGGCATTGCTATGTGTGCAGAAAGAGGCGGGTATACGATACTAAACATGTTGGATGATGTATCTAGGTACTTCCCCCCACGATATGTGGAAGTGTTCTATGGTATGATATGCTATAATATTTTCTACTCGTAATTTTCGTACACTACAATTGAAACAGCAAAAACTGTAAATTAAATGCTTTGCATTCTCAGTATTCAATCTTATGACTATTTTTCAACGCCATACGGACTTAAATTTGAAGTTTCCAAATATATTCCAGAAACTGTTGTCAATGAAGCATCCTATCTGGTGCCAAAAGTTATGTTTAAATCTTAAAATGTTTACGTGCAACAAGCCTATTGGTTGCAGCA
Source organism: Aedes japonicus (assembly GCA_034211315.2). Classification (NCBI taxonomy): domain Eukaryota; kingdom Metazoa; phylum Arthropoda; class Insecta; order Diptera; family Culicidae; genus Aedes; species Aedes japonicus. The sequence goes on along the minus strand of JASCZW010005066.1, from coordinate 67,176 downwards.
ACTTGATTGTGACTTAATTTAGTCACACTGCTGATACTTTGCCTAATGTACAACAAGCGTGATGCTAGGGAAGAATCATATCACTCGTAATATTCATTATCTTTAAAGTCTAATTGGCATGTACCTAGATCATGAAATTTTAATGTTGTAATCTAACTCTAGAAAGTTGAATAATTCTAGAAAAGTGGAAAAAGGTTCAGTGCTCTTCCAAATCAACGTCTTCTAGAGATGATGATATTTGTATCTCTAGAATAATGCGATGATGACTGGTGGCCATTCATTGTTCCCGATTTTTCCGGTTAGGAAAAACATATTGTCTAATCTAATCTAATCTAATCTAATCTAATCTAATCTAATCTAATCTAATACAATCGCCGCCAGTACGAGAATGGATCCTGAAAACATTGATGATTGCAGCATATCAAAAAAAAAAATTTTTTTTATTCCTTTATCGAGATGTTTAGCCTCCGGCTGGTTCATCTTTGATCGTAGTCACTCAAATACCTTTTGGGTATTTTCGTTACTTGTCTGGGGTGAGATTCGAATTCGTGAGATTGGCGTGAGAGTTATGGATGTTAACCAATCCCTTCCTAAAGTCAACTTTTCAAAAAGTAGGGGTAGACCCACGGAAACACGGACCCACGGAAACACCGAGACAACACAGAGCAATAAGCAAAGAACGGCATAAACCCTAACCAATTTTACTTTCAGCCAAATTTTCTAACACAAGGTAAGGAATCAAATGACCTCGCCAAAATATACTGAATATCCACGACATAATATATAACGGGGAAAGGGAGGGACCATCAGGGCACCCAACTGAAACGATTTGAATAGGGAGCATGGGACTGCCTCCGCCCTATTGTTAACATTTCGCGAAACGAGGGCGGACTCTTCGACCCCATCTATTGGGTTTATTCTGTCAATCGAGGGCTCGATTCTAATGCTGTGGGTGTGAACTTGCTTTTGGAAGGAGATTCTCTTCTCTATATTCGCGGGTTTCGCGTAAGTGTATCTGCTTACGGGCCCACCCAAACGTTTTTGGCCCTACATATAAGAGCTTGATGATCACAAACAACAATAGAATCCTGATCAAATCGTTTTTCAGTTTATTCCACAGCTATGGAAAGTTACCTTGCTACAATAGATGGAAGTATCTCATCATCATCATCATCATCATCATCATCATCAGAGGTATGGATGTTAACCAATCCTGAAAATTCTTTAAAAAAAAATCCTGAAATCCTTTTGTTGTGTTTTTTATTATAGAGACTGGAAACTTTTTTGAGATCTCTTTGGAAAAAACTCTTTTATATGTTTCTCTCTACATCTACGTCTAATTGCCTGTAAATCTTCTTGTGCATTTTCTACAGATCTTTGTGAGCTCCAGAATTACTTCCATATTTTCAGGCTCAGTTCTTCCAATGTAAATTTTTAACTTCAAACTGAAGACTTTGATTTCTGGAAAATCTCCATATATTCTTTTTAGGAATCCCTTGGACATAACTGTTAGAACGGAGTGTAAATATGAAAAATAACAGAACATATTTCCTCCTCAATTCCAGTTGGTCACGTATTCCAGTTGGTCCACGGACCTCCACTGTGAGACCATTCGCGTTGATTCCTATTTCATTCAACATGTTTACAAAGAAAAAAAAAAAGAACATGAAAATGGACCGTGAAATTGTTTGCGTTTTCAGGATTTTTCCCTTTAATAGTTATATAGTTCATGATCACGTGATTTAGTTCATTCATTTAGAATTATGATTTAGAGTTCATTACTGCAGTTCACAGATCTGGACACGGATTTTTTCCGTGTATGGTGTCATCGATATTGTTTTACATTTGGGCGATATTGTTTTACATTTGGGCGTTAAAGCTTAAGTCATTTAACATCTGGATGCAACGTTTTATTCTACTGCAGCTCTCCTAGTGATCGGATCTGGAATGTTTCCTCTTTCAGTGCTGGTAAGTTCGTCAGGATTCATTTTGTTCCAACGAAGTTATACTGAATGCCACGAACCGAAAATTCATTTTAGACACCCACAACTGACGTGATAAAGTTGCAAATTTGCGAGGTCGTTGAAATGTGCTAAATCGACCATGTGCAGCGTTCTCAAACATTTCCGTGGGCGGCATACTATCGATCCTCAGGATCATAACAGGCGCCGTAGTAGTATCAAAAAACCGCTATGATATTGCCAAGAAATTCAATACTAGCCAAAGCACCCTCAAAAGCATTTGTCTGCAAAAGGGATTTCGGGGACACTAAAGCAGAATTTAGTGACCAAACGACGTGCCCGGATATTGTACAGTGAGGTTCTTACGATGTACGAAGGATTCATCCCTAAGGACGACGAAACGTACGTGAAGATGGATTATGGGCAGCTCTCCGGACAAAATTTCTATAAAGCCACTGTTTGAGATGTTGTCCCTACCATATTCGAATTCGTTTCAGCCGAAAAATTTGGAAGAAAACTTATGATCACAAGGTATTTGCAGCTGCGGACAAAAACCCAGATTGTTGTGACAAATAAGACTATGGATTCCAAAATGTAAAGCAGGAGTGTCTGAAAAAGCGTATTATTCCGAAAATTCAAGCTCAAAATGGACCTGTACATCGTATCAACATGGTGTCTAGAAAGATCCGTTTCATTACGTCCAGATATTAAATGACTCAAGTTTTAAACTCACTCAATGAGACAATGATAAAGTAGATTCTAGAACCAAGTTGATTGTCTAAAATTTATCGGAATACATCAATTTATAGCGACATTGAGTTAAACTGCGAAACCATTTGTTCTAGTTTGAATGGAATGACTATAACTTTATTTTTGTAGTGTTTGTTTCAAATACTCAATGTATATTGGAATCAAACGCAGTCGAGTGAGTTTAGGAGGTTAGGTTTTTCGAGTTTCCTTATAATTTGAGTTTTTCATTCTTCTCCTGTTGCATTTCCATCGGATTGTTGTAATGCATCCGTTGTTGCCTGTCAGTTAAGGCCTTCGTTGTGGCCACATTTTTTGATTTCAGGTTGTTATAAAAAATGCATTTCTATCTGCAAGTGTTTCTCTCGATGCCGATTTTTTTAAATGAAACAATGCCAATTCCTTATGAATACCCACTTAATCAACATGAAACACAATTCGGAAGGTCAATTTCAATGCTTGACAGGATATTGATTGTGCTCTATTGGTTGCCTTATATTCTCTGAGGAATTGGATTAAGTTTTTACCGACGAAAGTCGGTCGAAACAGTTGCACCAGGAAAAAAGGATTGCAGTTATAAAATAAATTATATTTTGGAAATCACCTTTTTCAATTTAAAAACTAAATTAAGATTGAATAGACATTCAATTCAATGCAGCACATTAGCATCATAACTGCTATCTTAACTGTGTTCGTATTGACCAATTTTAGCGAGATCCTCTTAAAAATTCCGCTGGGTAAAATTAGCTCAAACATGGCAAGAGATTCGACTGAACAGCAACCATACAGTGGGTTTAAACCGGTACTAAAATACAACATCTGAACAAGATCCACAATAAAACGTTCAACTTATTGTAGAACCACTTACTAAAATGCAACCCTTCCCCAATATATTCATCCTCTCAATGGTTTTTCGTGGAATTATAGAGGATTTCTCGCGTCGCAACATGGCGATTATCGTGTGAATACAACGACACCCATTAATTTACTGACCTGAATAATAATGTGGCCAGAGCCGGAACCCCCGGAATAGAATAGAACGGATAGCTGATTGCACCCAAGCGGCTGTGGACAACCATTACTGCATCGGATGAGGTTCCGTTGGCAGTCACGCAAGAAAACAAATTTCATCTAAAATGCTCCATTAAAGGCATCCCAACCCAACCGACGACGATTCGCTTGATCAACAACAATCTATTGCACTACAAAAGATATTATCGTTACATTCCCTCCCTTGCGTTATGGAAGATAAATCCATGATACCGATATGGGCAAAGGTGTTTATCATCAACAACAATAACAATAAAGGGGGCTGATGGCTATTTCATGCTAGTTATCAGCTAAATGGGCTATCCATGCGGAGGCCTCTACATAAAAAGCGCTTCGAATCGAATGAATCGTTGCCAATCCATGTTTGATGATAGTGTGGCCCTACATGTGACGATGAGGATGAGTAGAAAATAAAAGGACAACAATATGCGATCCATTTGGAGTCAGAACGTTCGGCTGGAACATGGAAGGATGGGACCGAAGAAGGTGATGTCGATTGCCCTGAATGAATGCCAAATAGAGAGGACTGCCGCCAAAAGGCCAACGAGGTGAAATTGAATTCGATAAAACACCTATTTATTCTCTTCCGTCCGTTTGATATGGATCGATTGTCACAGGCCGAGTTTCGACGGAGAAACGTTTGGCTGTGTATGGCGTGATCATGAATTTACATAAATAACTCAAACATGGAGTGTAAGGGTGTTGCTTTCGATTGCAATCAATTGAACCCCGGAAAGTGATTTCATGACGCTTGCATGATTGATTAAGGAGAAACCCCCTATCACACACACCGAGAGACTGATGAATCATACATTTAAGTATTACGTAACGTAACGCCTCATCCGTCATCGTCACTGGCGATGCAACTTGGTTCGATAATTTGCCACGGGTCTGACTTCGTCAATCATCTTCGCACTCCGGACGAAGTGAGTAGTGATGTAGTAAAGTTCTGAAAGGCTCTCGTCGCTTCGATGCATCACGATGCATATACATTGAACAACGCGTCTGTCTACACACTTGAAGCATTTTATTCGAATTCATTAATGCGAAACATTACGGCTGCTGGCTGCTGTCGAGTTTGCCTCAGTAAACACAAGTGTCTAGGCGATGCACAGGCGTCGACAATTTGAAGCTGGGAAAATGTATAAAACGTGAAATGTATGCATTCGGTTCGGGCTAACGAGATTGAAAGATGAAAGCAATCGTTATCACTGTGTTTGGTTTGGATAAAAGAAGCGAGTTGGTTTTAAATATGGAAGCTGTCTCGATGAATTTTGAAGGGATTCATGGATTGCAGATGGAAAATGGTTCATCGCGTTTAATTTTTCGGTACATTTCGTTACCCTAAAGAGGTGATTATGCCCAAGACTCTTCACCAGTCGTTATCTGTATCTTAATTGTAACTGCTGAACTGTGCTTCTTATGTTGTCAGTCCATTTCATGCTGATGGAAATGTAAGCGCTGGTAGCGGTTATCTGATGTAATAATAGTGACTAAAGTGGTCAAATAGTAATAGCAATAAAAAAGTGACCAAACAGGAACTTTGGGATGTTAAAAATTAATTACAAGTGACATTATTGAGTGTTTTCTATTTGTTTGTTTTCCTTCCAAAGGAACTTGTAAATAGACTCGCCTATTTTTCCTTAAAAGAATCTTCATCTCCTCTTTTTTCTTTTCTATCTTTTTCTAAGTTATTCATTTGTTGCTTATTTTGCTGTTGTTTCTTGCTAGATTCTCCCGTTTTTCTTCTCTTTCGTCCTCTTTCTCCAGTTTTTGATGTTCCAAATATTGTTTATAATTATCATATGCTTTGTTTACCATAACTAGCAGTTCTTTTGGGATGGAAACTAGATGCCGCTCATTTCCGAATAACTTCAATCACCATCAACGAATTTAATGTTCTCTCGCAAATTGATGATCTATCGTCGGTAAGGTTCCTATCCGGTGTCGTAAATCCTCGCTCGACATCGGTATTTCACCTCTAGTTGTCGTCATGCTAAAGAACTGATCCCAATAGCCCTAAATTCTCCCTTTTGTGCTATCTTGCATATCTATTTCATTAGATTTGAGTAGGTTCTACTCATCCATTAGCAAGTCCGATTTAATTAATAATGGCTGGCCCACAATTGACACGTTGCGAATGCGTTTGCGTGAATTTGACAGTTTTTCCATAGGTTTTCTGTCAAATTTACGTCAACGGAACGCAAACGTACCTAAAGGATGTTCCAATCAAAATTTAGTCAAACAGTAATATGTGTGAGTCGATCAAAGTTTTTATTAATAAGCCAAATTATTTTTCTTTTTCAAGTTCAGTTAATACAGTATACAGGAGAAATATTCAGCTAAGCTTCCTTTTTACCAAATGCGAATTACCGGGTCTTTCGCTTAACGCCAGTTTACCTTGATCTGTCTCTCGCTTACAACAGCGTTTTGAGTCTTCTTAAAGTTCCGCTTGACGATAGTCCAATATTTTTCGATAGGGTGGAGCTCTGGCGTGTTGAGAGGGTTCTTGTCCTTGGTACAACTTGAACGTTGTTGGCAGTATCCCACTCTATGGTTTTTTTTTCCGTAACGGGAACATGCCAAATCCAGACAAAATCTAACGGAAAAATTGTGTCGCATCAGGAAAGCCAGTAGACGTTTTTGTAGGCACTCGCTCAGATAAATTTCCTGGTTGACGGTTCCGGTCGCAATGTAAAAGTTGCTCTTCAAGCCACATGTACAGATGGCCTGCCACACCAGATATTTCTTCGCGAACTTTGACAGTCAACATTTGTGCTTGAAAATATCTGCCACCTTTTCCCGTCCGGTTGCCGTATAAAATTCTTGTCCAGGAAGCTGTTTCACTGTCTTGACGTAAGTTTCATTGCCTGTACCACAGATTCAAACTTCATCAGCATCGTCGTGTACAATTTTCGCGACCGTGCTTTGGCCGACGTGTTTTGTTTATCGTCGCGATTTGGAGTCACCACTTTCTTGTAAGTCTACAGTCCAGGTCATTTTTTAGCTGTTTCCACGGTTGAAGGCGCCACTCCCAACTAAGACGGAGAGGTTGGGGTTCCGCTCGAAGCAGCGGGCAACTCTTTTTGTCGTCGCTGTGGCCTCCGGCTTTCGATTTCCCCCAGATCCAGCTTTCCTGGCTGTCGACAAACGTTCACCGAACACTTTTAATCCGTTGGTAACAGTTGATTTAGTCACATTAAACAATTTCGCTAACTTGGCGTGACAGTAGTTTGGATTTTCGCCATGCACATACAAAATTTGGATGCGTTGTTTCTCTTCCTTCAACGACATTTTGATAACTGAAGTGCTAATCTCAAAATCAAAATAGAGGCATGATGCTACACACACATTTCAAAAATTAGTGGTGTGCAAAAATGTTTAATGCACGATCAAAGAAATGCGTCAAGTTTAAGTCGACCAAATTTTAATCGGAACACCCTTTATTGTGGCCTTAACGGATTTGACTTTGCGATCTTTAGAATATCGTTAGAACTACGACTAGATTTTTGATTTGATGGACTTATGCATAGACTATGCTTATCACAAACAACACCTCCGCTTTCATACTCGGGTTATCTTACGATTCTTGAATATGACGTAGTCTTCGTTATCGAAACACGTTTTTGGGCATATGAACCGTTAAATAATTAAAAGTTGTAGAACACTGTTCATGATTCTTTCTGTTGTTTCTTGTAGAGTTAATTACCTTGATATGACGTGTTTAATGAAACGGTGTGACGGTAAGTTAAGCTCTTGAAGTATTTCATCAAACTCGTGATGATTAACCTTAACTGCCTTAACATGAGAGGATTTGTCGGTGACGAACTACCCCAGGTGTCTTAAAGTCACCTAAATAAAGATAAAAAAACAAAATGAGAAGATTTTCTGCGGTAATACAGCATTCTGCAAAGCATCATATCTAGGATATCTGCAGCTTTTGCAGAACCGATGAAAACGTTTGAAGATGCGTTGAAACAATCTGCGACTTAGAATTTGACTAGTAGCCAATTTTATGTCTGTATTTTTTTTTTTTTCAACCGAATTTGTTGTCGCATCGTAAGAACCACTTGAGAAATCGATACACCAGATAAGCAGGCCTGCTCGGTCGCGCAGGCGATCGATTTTGACTCGCGATCACGACACAGCCACGGTTGACTTGAACCATGAAGATGCTCAAAAGCCAGAAAAGCCTGGATATTATTAAGGCCTTACCGGAAATTGGGCAAAACACTTCGTTATCATCATGTTTTCAGGCCTATTCCGAAAAAAGGCAGTTATTATGATTACAGGGTGCGGCAGAAAATAATGCGACAATTTGTTCTATTTCTTTCAAATCCCATTTTCAACTAATTCAAGCAATAATATCAACATTTTCGAGTGCAGTTATCTTTATAAAGTCCTTTTAAACAAGTTCACACTAGGGTGTGATGTTTTGCAGGCTTGTGTGTCAACATATGCCCAAATCGAATAATCCAACGGATTCGGATCTGGACTGCTAGGGGGCCACAAATTTTTCGGCCAAAACTTCATGTTATCGTTCAACCATTGTTGGGTTCGATTGGACGTGTGAAACGGCGCTCCATCCTGCTGTAGGACAACATTTTGGTCCTCGGGGAAGTTGGCCTTCACCTTGGTCCATTTACATGTAAAGATTGACTTCTATTACAAAATAATTACGAAATTCCGAACTCAAAGTTCACTGTCAAACTGCCAACGTTTTCGCTACCTATACACTTAGATTTTGTTGCAGAAATCTGTAAAGTTTTACCGAATTCTCAACAGCTGAAATTTTACAGTTATCTGTAAAAATTTACCGGATTTCGGTACAATTTAACCGAAATCCGTTAAATCTGATAACCGAACGTTCAGCTGTTGAGAATTCGGTAAAACTTTACAGATTTCTGTAAAAAAAATCTGTAATGTAACGAATTCGGATGCCGGCGAGTTATTGGCACACAAAATGGCGATCATAAACGTCAGATTTTCTTGCATTTTTTATCAACATTTGCACGTTAAATTTGAATTTATCTTCTACAAAATTTGTCAGATTGTCAGAATTGTTGAAACACTTTGAAGTGATGCCAAGTAAATCTTTTGTTTACTTCGATGAAATATTCAGTGGTAGAAATGTTTACTATAAAAAAAGTGACTTTTGTGACCTATTTTCGGAAAATCGTGACTTTAATCGGTCACAACAGTGACTTTATAGTGACCAAGTCACTAAAAAGTGACCCGCAACCAGCCCCGAAATTAAGAAGATGTTAGGCCTTATAATAACGAAGAAGTTAGAACGTTAACTGAGAAAACTATGAAACAGGCTCCAATGTCTTAAAAACAACTCAACCAATCCAAGTAACAACATTTTATTTATCTGTTCTTCCTAGGTAGATTTATTCCATATTCAAGTTGGCTCAAATTTACTAGTGATAGCTTGAAAACCGTGTATCAGTTTATATTTATATTTTTAAAAAGTGTACAAGTATAGTGTTTTAAATGTTTATTTAATTTTCATAGTTTTCTAAAACAAACCGGATTTCCTTAAGTGTTTTATACCAAAATCGGCGGCTGGGCTGCTTTTCAAACAGTTGGACCATTGAGATGCACTTTGATTTCTTCTTATGATGCTGAAACAACAAATATTCACATGTTATCCAACATCAACTCAGCGGTCGTGCTTATTTTCATAATTTGGGAACATGTGAAAAATAAAAAGGGTGCTTGAAAAATTTGCCTCAAATAATTATTAAAGAATTAATCAAATTTTGATTTAGTATTTCGTAGATCGAGTTGATCAATTTCGAAGAAATCCAATTACAACCATGGAGTTTAGAAGGGTAACACTATTTATTACATTATATGATGTCTGTTAACGCCCCTTGTAGGTTTTATACATTGAATTATGCATTAAAACTTCAAATGCATGTTTGATCATTTGTAAGTTATCTAGACAACCTGTACAGTTCATCAAGTAAAACGCTAGAATTGCCACAAACTGCTACAAGTGCCACAATCTGGTGAGAAGTAATTCTGCAACAATGTTCAATTGACGCTGACACATATACAATAAAAACAGAACCTTTCAACACATGCTTCCAAGATTGATTTACCCCACAATAAATCATGCTCGTCAACGGAATGATATCAATTACTGGCACAAAGCCAACGTCCGTGCGTCGTCGGCCGGATGGTGCGAATGCCACATGGCTGCGAGGCAGCATGCGTGTATGCTAATTGACGTTATCATTCCTCCTAGGGAAGGAAGCCTTTGATTGCAGCAGTATGCAATTTCTGTGCTTTACGTTCGAAAGACGTATGCATTTTCTATTTCTCAACCATCTGCCGAGAGCTTTGCGCACGGGCCCTGCGGCGCCTGCAGTGAGAACCATCAATTACCCACCTGCCACAGAACCCGATCAGACGATCTGATCTGATATTAATTGCAATCCATCCTTCAGCTGGCTCCGTACAGGGACATAATTACTGCTCGGCACAGATGGGATCATAAAAAAATATTTGTACAAAAGTGTCAGTTTAACGATGTGCCGCATTATTCATTACAGTGATTTCTTTTTTCCTGAGCTAATCAACATCATCATTATGATCATCTGTAACATGCCAGCCGCTCGTCGAACAGAAGGTCTTCAAAAAGTTCTTCAATCAACGGTCGCCTTGATTTGCCTTCCGGGCAGATTGCTATTCCACTAGGAATCTATTGACCATCCACCGATGTGCGGCTCTTTATTATGACTTAATTGTTGTTTGCTTAGGCCACCACTTTTTTTTAATCCTACAAAAGAGAGTTTATTAATGATCGCCGGACGATTACAATAGATCTTGAGATGCAGAAAAGAGACTTTTATTCGTCTGAGCAGCACCCGCACATCGCATCTTACCATCGCATACAATAAAGAGCATAATCATCGAGTTTATTCAAGCAGGCCATGACTAATTCCTTTGTACGAGGGATATAACTGAGCCAAATAGCCAGCACTGCCAACTTGGATTCTGTGTACAGAACGGCGGGGTTGCTTCGATCGCTTGTTCGTTATATGAAAAATTCTGAAGATCAAACCTCTTCATTTCACGGTAGTCATGGTTGTTGCAAAATTAAAAATCAGTTCGAATCGTTTTGTCGGTCTAGGGTGAAATCAAATGTTCGTTAGTTTTCCAAGGTACGAAAATGAGAAGAGATCTTCAAACCGTTCACATTATTCGCTACACTTCGATGACGATTTGCCCAATCAGGCCGGTCGGTGGGGTGGCGTTTTTGCCACACTGCCACTAGCTTTTTAGATCTTCCCATTGTCCAATTTCACCGAGTGGCCGTCACCGGGGAGTCAGGAATTCGATCCATGTAGATGGTGCGTCCGAAAGGTGTGAATTGGTTCTGAATGGTTGCCACCCGTTGGGGCTTCGGGAGGAAGCGAGATCGAAAGTCTGGAGCTGGGAGAGTTCGTTAACCGCAAGATATTTTTCTTTTGTCAGACAAGTTTTCTTCACACCGTGTTAGACATCAACTGGGAGCTTAGAAGCGGCTTCCGCGTGTCTTCTACCGGCGCAACCTTCAGTTAATGAAAGTACTTATACTAAAGTGGGACCCCTCGTCTCTTGACCATAATAGCCATTGCGTGACTGTTCAAGTAAGTGTACAATTCATCTCCGAAGCAGGTCGTGAGTTCTAATTGCGCCGTCCGCAGCATGCTTTCGAAGAAATTGTTCCCATTCCTCCATTCGCTGATGTGCCGTTGAATGATGGTGAAATTTCGACGATGGGAAGATAATCATTCCAGAAACAGCAGCATAGCTCTGCTATTTCTGCAACAATGTATGCCAGTAAGCAGAAAGAGATTCTGCAAGTTACATCATTCTCAGCGCTTCCTAAGATGGCGGAATAGATGGTTGTCATGACACTGTCACGTTTAACATTTAACATTTGCCATTTAGTTTGCGGGTCCCATATGCTCATATGTGAGCCGTACGGGTGCTTCAAACATTGATTTACAACAACGATTGACGCTCGAGGAAATGTCAACACTGCTCAGCATCGGCCAATATCCGTGTTTCCATACATGTTTGGCATGCTGCTGGCTCATCCATCGTCACTAATCAAAGATAGCTGTGATGCAATAGGTAAATAAATATAAATGCATCGTGACTCTCTGACGGAACAAAAAAGAAGAAGAGTAATCGATAACTGCACACCTTTCGCTACCTTTTTTACAGCAGTAGCCCCCTCGCTTGTGCAGTTATTTATACCGGGCTTTCCGAAATATTTTCTTTTTCTGCATTATGCTACTTTCACGATGACACCCGTCAGCCTCGCGAGGTTGCTGCCACCTGATTCGTACCTTCTTATTGGCTTTATTTTCGCGATTCGGAATTCAGGGTTCGTGAAATTTTGAATTGTTTCCCAAAAAGACGTGTTTCCATTCTTTGTGATCGATGATATTTTGTTGTGGAAGTTTCGAGAGTTTGTTACCAGATACGCCCTTGTGGAAAATAGTATCTGAGAAATGTTGGAAGCAATGACACCGTCGTCCGGTAGAAGGGAAAAAAACGGCCACAGAAATGTGCTTCAATAACACCAACAAAAGAAAGTGAATATCATATAACTGCTTCAATTGCTGTTGTGTTGCCGGTTGGGATATTATTCCATCGGGGTTTTCATAACCATGACATTTAAAACCACCCCCGTCCGGGAATGGAGGAAACGGGGTAATAATAACGATTTTAGTAGACCAACAACGTTGAAACGCACCCAGCCGACTCAGAATAAAAATGATGAATGACGGTGTAGTTGTTGTTATTGTTTACTGGAAACCAAGTGGGCTGCTCAACCACCATCGTCATGGCAAATACACGTGCCGGTTGTTGGCAGCTAGAAGGGGGCAGGAAACTAACAAAGTAGTCATTGGTTGGACCCATTGCGATGATCGTTTGCTTTGGTGAACCCGAAAACGTCGTCAGAGCCGTCAAAACTCATGCATGAGCTTGTAGGTTATGGAGTTTTGTTTTACCAAATTCAAACATGCAAAAACCACCGATGAGTTCGAATAAAATTGTAGTTATTTTAAGAGTATGGTCAACAAACACAGCATTAGGGAGTTCATTGTAAAGTTTAGATTTCAAAACCCTTGACACCAAAGAAGTCTGTAAACTACTGACAAAATATATCTGTCAAAAGATGTTTGACATATTTTTGATTTTTTTTTTTTGTGGTCTTCAAATGAACTCGTCTGCTACTAATCTTCTTGTTCATAGACTTCTTTTTCGCAATTAAACAACTTCCCATACAATGAGAATCACAACTCACACTCAGTGTACTTAAAGTGGTAGGGACAAGCTAATTTTAGCACAAGCTTTAAAAATATATATAGTCACACTTATTTCACTCAAAATAGCCAAAATGGTGCTTAAAAATAGCGTATAAAATCTGTTCGAATTTGGCGAATATGGAATTTCAAGCGCATTGCTAGTCTCAATTCGCTAACTACCGGCTCTAAACTTAGTTCTCTAAATCCACATTCACATTAATTGATAGTATAAGATGTCGGGTACAGGTTTGGCATTTGTAAAATTGTGTGGCAAGAACAATCAAACTACTGCCCAACGAATTGAGATATTTTCCTATACAAAAAAAAATAAATCTGTGCCATACTAGGGATCGAATCCACCCAATATCAACATGTTGTTGCTGATAAGCTCAAGGTGGACCCTCTGCAGTTAATTATACTTAACAATGAGTTAGTTCAACTAGGCGTGTACGCAATATTTTGAAACACAACACAACACACTTGAAACTTCCGAAACTTGACGTGGACAGGCTTTATCGTCCTTTGAATAGGTGACAACAGTGTTTTTTCAGAATTTTGAAAAAACACTGTTGTCACCTATCCAAAGGATGATAAAGCCTGTCCACGTTAAGTTTCGGACACTTCTCTTTCAGTGTAGATTTTGAATCATTTCACAGATCGCTGAAACACTTCACTTATATGACAGCTGAAACTCTCCACTTTATTTAGTGACTCAACATTTTAAATTCTTATAACATTCAATAAAATGGCGTCGAATCAAGTGGAAGTGCGCAAACGCATTTTGTACAAACGGCAGCAAAATCCAAATTTATCGGTACGCAATGATGCCAAGAAACTAAATTACCGAAAAGAACCGTGTTTTGTGTTTGCAAATCATTTGATCAGCGCTTGACTGTGGATCGAAAGGTTGGAAGTGATACAAATCGAAAAGTATGATCCCGGCAAATGGACATGAAGGTGGTAGCCATTATTGTGAAAAATCCCAATCTTTCTGTGCAAAATGTGGCTCGCAAAGTTGGGAAGTCAATATCATACGTACAGAAAGTGAAGCAGATACAAGGACTGAAGTCGTACAAAATGAAAAAGGTGCCCAACCGCGATGACTAGCACTGCACTGCAAAAAGTCGTGCTAAAGAGCTTTACACCAATTTTTTGCAAACATTTTCTTGAATCATAATGGACGACGAAACATACGTACTCGAAGACTTTAAACAGCTTCCGGGTCTGAAGCTTTTTATACCACAATGCAAAGAAACGCCGTTGCCGTACATTTTCGTAAAAAGACGGTGTCCAAATTCCCGAAGAAGTACTTGATTTGGCAGGCCATATGTAGTTGTGGTCGAAAATAAAGAAGTATGGTATCTACCTGCACAAATAATAAGGATGTGTACGAGAAAGAATGTCTGCAAAAGCGGTTGCTACCGTTTATCAGAAGCCACGACTCTCCAGCTTTGTTTTGGCCTGTTTTGGCCTCTTGTCACTATGCGAAATCTGGAATGGAATGAGGTACAAGAGGTCAAATACGTTTAAAAAACAGACAATCCAGCAAAATGTCCAGAACTTCGTCCAATAGAGAAGTACTGGGCTAAGTGGAAACTTTTCGCTATTAAGAAGAAAGCAAATGATACTGATGATTTCAATGGCGGGTGTACCACAGAAAGTTCGAGTATTTTACAGATAGAAAGATTAACATCTTAATCAACTGTTTCTAATGTATATATAATTTTTTATTTTAGGTTATTACGGTGGCCATTTTTGCGTGAGGTTGTCTAAAACATTGACTTTTAAGAAATATATATTTTTCAAAAATTCATAAGTTTTGAACCAATGAGCCAATTCTAACAACTAATTTTGATGAAATGAAAGATACGTAAATACAATAAGAATAGAAAAAATGAAAATACATACCAATATTACGAAATTCATTATGAAATGATTGATTTTTTTTTGTGGTTTTCATGGTCTTGAGACCACAGAGCCCCTTAGTTTATATATTTTTTTCGTGAAAGCTCATGCCTTTTTACAAATCATATCAAAAAGTTGGCGATGATTTTATTCTAATTTTTGAGCTACGTTTGTTTAAAAAATTGTACGTTTTTGTTGTTGATAACTATCCTACCAATCGGTTCAAAATAAATTGCCAACCATGTGCCTCCATCAATCTAAAGTAAATTTTGAAAGTTCTTGAAAGCTTCAGCTTTTTGAGAGCTTAGGGATGGGCCATAAACCAAGCATTCTCATATTTTGGATTTTCAGACCCCTGAATCTTAAACACTCGTTCTTTTCATGATAGGTTTGTAGCTTCTTTGCAACGCCTACACCGATTGTTGAATAGTCAGTTCATAGTAGGGTAAGGGGATGTAAAATTAGCCTAGCTCCTTCATTCAGCCTATGTACCAAATGTGTCATTAATTTCGCAATAATCAACAAAATCATGTGGCTGTTAGGATGACCGATGTAATCCGAAGCAATTGAGACAATATTAATCAATTTATAGTTGTTCACTACCGCGTAATTTGCGATTTCTTGAACTTTTGGGGCACTTTTTTTGTATGTTCCCAATTATAGCCTGTTGTATCAATAACGTAGTAAAAAGGTTGTTATAGGTATAATTTCAAGTGGAAATGCATGAATTTGCGGTTTTTAATATTCAAGTGGCTCATCTAAACACAAAATCATTTGCTAGTGAGTTATAATGTTTTCATTAATGATTGACTGATAAATCATATATGAACATCACTTAAGTGTTTCGAGGCAGTTTAACATTACTTTGTTTTGTGAAATGTTGTATTAAGTAAATCGAATACAGCTAGTAATATCTTAATTCATAAAATTGGAGAAAAAAAACTGTAGAAAGACTGCATTTGGTAATAAATCCATCGAATGGGACGAAGTTGCATCCACAAATAGACCCAATTTGGCGCCTACAGACCGACATTAAATCCATATTCCTCGAATGTTTCTGACTTTATAAAAAGAGTTGTGTAACTTTTCGTGGTACCTTTTCGTTCGTTTTCAGCGATAGCAGAAATTTACCAAAATTTTGATGTGAGGTATCCGGAAAAAGTTTGTTAAAACTATTTAAATTTTACAAAACTAACATTTATACATTGTAATGAACTGTTGTCATCGTCACTATCTGCTGTTTGATGCTGATTTCATATCAACAATCCGATTTTATGTTTGCTGACCCAATAGTTACTGCTCCTGAGTTAGGAAAACAGGCAAGATTAAATTGAAAGAGAGTTAAAGGCAAAAGAACATCAAAAACTATATGTACTACCAAATGTCTTGTCAAACATATCTTAACAAGTTTCGAACTAATTGAATCTCGATTACAGCTTAAAAACTGTATGAGTAATAATAAAAAAAAGTAATCGATCATTGCATAATAGGCTGAGTTAATGGACATATACCCTATATATGATTTGTTTCTCGTTGACAGTAAAACCACAGTTATGTACAACAAACCCATCCATTGCAAATGTCACAAAATACGTTTTGCCATACATGGTTGGCGTACAGTTATTTAAAAAATATTTGGCCAATTTTAGAATTCGTGTTCGCTTGTTCTTTTTTGCTATTTAAGATGGCGAAAGTTACGAAAATTTGTCGAAATTTGTCATTTGAACGCCCAACAATTAGTGACTGATTGACGACATTATGTTGAGTAAGTGTTTTGATACGCACTTTTCTTCTGTAAGCGATAATTGGCTGAGCGAGCGGCACAAACATTTGATGTCGCCTTTGCTGAGTTATAATGAAACTCCCTGACAACTAGCAAGTAATGAAATCGAGCCTTAAGTATACCAATTACTTTCTCTATAATACTTCTTGCTTGGTTGTGCTTGTGGTTTAAATGCTGCTTACGACTTTCGATGCGGGTCATTCGGTTAGGTGTAAGCAACGCATGTTCCTGTGGAAATCCAGCCTTCCCTTTAAGTATTCAAATACATAATATACTTCAAATAATACATACAATTGTCGAGTACATGAACTAAGAACTTCAAGCACGGTCTCTATCAAGACCTGTTACCATAAACTTTGGTGAGCTTGTCGAAAATTATAGGAACTTCCTAGAAAATTGAGGGTATTTCCTAGAGATTCAAAAAGGAACTACCCGAAGCTCTGAAGTAAACGTTCAATTTAGGAAGTTTAGGAAGAAACATCCCAAAATTTTAAGGATAAACTACCCAAAACTTTTGGGGAAAACTTTCCTGAAGTTCAGGAGGGTCTTTTCCAACAGCTCAGGAAGAAACTTCCTAGACATTTAGGAGCCACATCCTAGAAGTTACGAAGTAGACTTTGCAGAGCTTCAAGAAGAATCTTTCTCGAAGTTCAGGAAGAAACATTCCAGAATTTTGGGAACATTTCCAAGAAGTTCTGAGAGCTTCCCCGTAGTTCAGATGGAGACTTTCCCGAAGTTCAGAAAAAGACTTCCTCAAAAACTTTTCCGAAAGTCTGGAAAAAAGTCTGGAAAAAAGTGTATTTTTTAGTGATTCAAGCAAAAACTTCTCAGAAATTCAGGAACAAACATTCTCTTATTCTGTCTTGTGCTTCAATAGGCTTATTCACGCTTTTGTTGCTGTCCTGCATCGTGTTAGTAATGCAGTATTTCTTAGATTGCATACTGGAGTCTGTGATGTGACGTACTTTATCACTCTTATTGCGATTGCTTATGAAGAGCTAACGGAGGTTAGAATAGATAAGCATGAAAACTGCCAATGCCGGCCACGCTTATAATCTCAACTACGAAGAAATTGGAATCATAATGATGATATGACATCAACATAACGAGAGGGCAGTGACTCACCGACTCCTTCATACAGTTGGATGGTAAGAGAGTGACAGGTTCGAAATTTGCAAGTGTACTTACTATTTATAAAACCTTGTAGATATTAAGTGTAATGTGTAAATATATAGAAAAGATCTCACTCAATCATTCTCAAAGGTGTCATTTCAATCCGTGCAGCTGTATTACAACACCGGACACGTAGCACTCTATTCTAGTTGTGAGAAGCTTTCCGTACTAACCAAAACACAAGGACACAATTTATGACAAACATCAAAAATGTACCCCTACTACTGAAGGCAAACATAATCGTCTTCTTCTTATTTTATTTGTTTATGGTCAATTGATAGTAGTTACGGCAAGGTGATGGATTGTCTTTTTTGTTGTTTAACATTGTATTGGAGGGTGTGATTCGAAGAGCTGGGATAGACACGAGTGGGACGATCTTCAGGAAGTCTGTCCAACTATTTGGCTTCGCCGACAACGTTGATTTCGTAGCACGTAACATTGAGACGATGGCGGACACGTATATCTGACATAAGGCTGAAGCTGGTAGGATTGGGCTTGTGATGAATGCATTGAAAACAAAATACATGAAGGGAAGAGGCTCAAAGCTAGCCTCCTACCACGAGTTCAGATCGACGGTAATAAATTCAAGGTATTAGACGCATTCGTGTATCTGGGCTCATTGGTGACCGCCGATAACGACATCAGCAGAGAAATACAACGGCTGGCAATCGTGCCTACTTTGGACTCCAAAGGACGCTAAGACCAAACAATGTTCGCCGAACTACAAAGTTGACCATCTACAAGACATTAATTAGACCGAAAGTTCTCTACGGCCACGAAACATGGACATTACTAGTGAAGGACCAATGCGGTGTCTTTGAACAGAAGGTGCTGCGTACTATCTACGGTGGAGTGCAGATGGAAGACGGCACGTGGAAAAGGCGAATGAACCACGAATTCCATCAGTTGCAGGGAGAACCTCCCACCGCACACATCGCTAAAATCGGTCAACTACGATGGGCTGGTCACATCGTGAGAATGACGGACGACAGCCCAGTTAAAATGATTCTCGGAAACGAACCGACGGGTACAAGAAGAAGAGGTGCGCAACGACCTTGCTGGATCGATCAAGTAGAGGGCGACCTGCGGACACTCCGCAGACAGCGTGGCTGGCGAGATACAGCTATGAACCGAATACAATGGAGACGACTTCTGTCTAATGTTTACAATACTTGGACATGTTTGTGATTATTTAAATAAATTAAAATATTGCTTCAGTTTTGTTTTAATCATAGCAAAGTCAACATTTTCTGCATGCTTATTGTGAGTTGCCATCATCTGATTCAGAGGCCCAAGTTTGGCGTAATTGATGATTGCGTAATTGCGATGATGGAATGTAGTAAATATATTTCTTTTTCGTAGTTCCCGGGCCGAAATGTAAAATTTAAATTTTGATAAAAGTTGTACTGAATCAACGCGTGGCGAAACAATACCCTTTACGATCGAAACTAATACAAATTCACGGCGCTCCTTTAATATGCATATATGCAATGTACAATGTTTTTATTATGTACAAGTCATGAAAATTGTAACAAAAACGTTTTATAAATCCAAGTATATTATTATCTGTGTTTATGCTGGTGTTGTAATGTTCAATAAATGTAAGTTTTGAATCCAAGATATCTCCTAAATCCCTTACTCTTTAGAAATTTTCAGCTGGCTCATTCCCTATATTGATAGTTATGTCTGAGGTGCTTCGTTTGCTACTTAAAGCTAACTAGAAATAAGAAGAGAAATTAGTATTTTCCATTTAATTCCAAATACCTTTGATTATCTTGACAGATACGCGTATTTCGTCTGCAATGTGCAGACTTCTTCAGTGTCTCGTACTAATAACTCGACTTAAAGCTATCGAATTACATTTTTTTTACGTGCAGCTGTAAAAGACTTTCGTTATACCAGACATAGAAAACGTTTATTTCTTACTGGAATGTCATGATATCTTCTTCTTTCTTTATTTTTTTAAATAGTTTCAAGTCATCAGCATAAATAAGAAATTTCGTGTTTTTAAAAATAAAGGAAATGTAATTTACGCAAAAAATAAATACAAGAGAGCCTAAATGAGAGCTTTTGGGGGCTCCAGAGGTGACATGAAAAGATAGGTATGATTCTAGTTATAGATTTCTTGGAAGAATGTTGCAAATAGATTGCAAATTTCATCCGCGCTATCACCAACATTTAAGTTAAGATGCATTCTAGATGGGACACTGTCAAATTTAAAATTAAGTTTTAGCATAATTGATGAATTTTTGTGGGCAATGCATAATTTCAGGTTCAATTTTTGAATTGAGCTCATCAAATGCATTTTTAATGGTAAGATTCAGTTCATCGCAAATAGTCAGTAGTTTGCAAGGTCATTTCTGTTACCATCTTTTTTGTACATTTTGTGTGCTTTTTGCTTTATTTTTATTTATTTTTATTCCAAATTGGCTGGTTTGAAGTATCTTGTCGCCTTATTTTTTAGAGTGGTATTTGTTCAAATATTATTTCAAACTATAAATTATAAAAAGAAACTCAACTGAAGTCTCAATATTTGCTTCGTTCTTAAAAATGGTTTGGGAATCAATTCTGTTAAGTTTGTGTCTAATGATATCATAATTTGCTAAATGATATTGGAAGATCTCTTCATATTCGGCTGATTTTCAAATCAAAACCTCCAAACCACACTGCGAGACTTCGAATCGGATTCCGTAACCTTTTCACACTTTCAATGGAGCTTTTTTTATATTGCTAGCAGCTGATATTTTCCACACAAAAAAAAGTTCATTCACTGGCGAACTCGTGAAACTCGTATCTCAACATTCACAAACGCCATGAAAAGATCTCATAGTCTGTGAAAAACCATTAAACATAAAATTCACAATCAAAAACGCACAAATGAAAAAAAAAATGTGGCAGCTTACGAAAACCCAACCGTTATGGGCAGAGCTTGCTGCGATGAATTAATCTCTTTCGGCGCGATGAGCCAAACCTATGCGATTAGGCCAATGTAGTTCTCTGCCCAACGACAGAATTAAATCAAAAACACTACTAAACCTTTTCCATGTGATTTTCTATACAATATAAAATCCAAGAATTCTTACATTAAATGAAGCTCCATAAAGAATGCATTCAACCCAACCGGATAGGCCGTCTTTGTTCCCATTGCAGTTCCCTAACCACTTAAAAATCAACAAATGCCTGCATTACCCTCGCGCAAATCACCGACCACAATCAGCAAACCATAAATCCCACACTTGTTGGATCGCAGCACAGACTATTCCCGGCTACTCCCTTCCAACTCGACGTCAAATCACTTCGATCAACCACAGCTGCTGTAAATACCCGACTGAAAAACGCGCTCCCGGACGGCTACCGAAAGCAATTGTACTTTTAATATGCCTCGACTGCCGAGCGCACTTGTACGCTTGTACCCGTTCGTATAGGTTAATTCAATTCCTTGGCTCATAACCCGCTTCCTCGAACATGTAGCAGAGATAAATTTCCAGCGGTAAGTACCAAGATGTTCATTCCTTACTCCATACAACATCCCAGCAGAAAGGATCCGCTCCTGTTGTAGAATTTTCCGTCCTCTTCTTGGAAGGGCAAGACGATCAACAGCTGAACAGCTGCCAAAGTCTAGCAAACCAACAATGACGCTCGGTAACGACGACGGCAAGACAGATGCGACAGCTCACACAGCACCTCTTATCCTAATCCAAGCCGTTCCCGACGTAGTCGACATATAATACAACAAAGCGCGTCGAGCATAAGTGCATATTATGCGAAACGCTTCGCAACGAACGAAACCGAGGGGATATCAAATTGAATTAAATTAAATTGAATAACAAAATGAGAGGATGACATAAACAAGAAAACTGCTAGACATACCCGGAGTCAGCACCGCTTGGCATAATTCTGACGCGGAGCAGATATCACTTACACTTCGTTTGTTGCAATCAATGCGGTAGACAGGGCTAGAATGCCCATTTGCACTCATTGCCTTGTCTGCCATGACTTCATACTGCATTCTTGGATTTTATTTGGCTCAATATCTCAGCACATGTTATTACCTACCAATATCCTTCCTCGCCAGGAAGGAGGCGCCGGAAAAGGGGCTAGGAGATTCGTATCGCGCATAGCTTCACAAGAATGGAGCCTACTATGCGCGGCGATGATGATCAATAAAATCGTACGATTATTATTTCAACAGGAAGCTTTGGCATCATCGCAGTAGGCTTCACGAGAGCGGGGAAAAAATCCACATCCACTCAAGACACAGGGGCGGCGCCACGATTCATTAAACGTGAAACCGATTCGATACGGCCTGCGGTGGTGGTGGCGCTGGAATCGTTGATGGATGGTCGGAATTCCTATCGACTTCGACAACGACGACGCCGATAATATCACAAACGGGGATGCTTGAAACAATTACTGCAGGGAATGAACTCGAGTCGGTGCTTTAATTGATGGTAAATTGAAACGCATTAATTTCCAAAGTCTGCTCCTAGAAGAAGGTTGGCAGCAATAATTGGTGATGAATTTGATCTCAAACGTTGATTAGTCTGGACTAAATTAGACAGTTGATCTCCAGAATCTAGTCTTGCGTATGAGTAACAAAAAGACAAAAAGGACAATCATTTTCGCTGGCAACATCTAGCTAAAACAATCTGCCTAAGAAAACCGAAGAATAATGATTTCCTTTATTCATACACCTCACGTGAATAAAGATAAACAGTTTCGGCCGTTGCACACCGGAGTTTCCTATACCCTCCCAATCCGGTACAGGTGCTAATTAAAAGCCTTCTCGGCTCATACGAATTCGTTTAGCGTCCGCCGAATAAAACCTGCACGCTTTGCGACTGCGAAATGCCCACCAGCCCCCATCATTCGATGCCGGAATGAACTCTATTTTTATGTGCACTACACAAACCCCCTCTCCTGATTGCAGCGCTTCCAGTTTTATGTCCATCCGCTGGGACTAGTTGCGAATTAGTCGCAATAAATTAGTTGATTGGAAATACGCTCCTCCCGAACAGTACACCTGTACCTAGAGACGCAGCGCTGGAACGCGACAAGCATTTCCAATTAAACAGAGGAAACACCAAAACGTCAAACTTCTGGCTCAAAGCTCCGAGGAGCGAGTCATTAAATTTAAATTTCATTCATCATCCAAGTTCACCTTGGCCACGACGATGACGACGACGACGACGACGACGACGACTACGCACAGTGGCGCAATTCTGGAAAAAGACGGTCAAAAACATTTTCACCATTATGTCACCATTTTATCGACTAAGTGTCTTGAGAAGAGTTGCTCAAGATAATATTCCGCATATTTTGAAAAAACACGCCTAACCTTTCATAAGGGCTTAACTATTCAATAGAGCAGTTAAAGGATGCTCGCATGGTGTTATCACCTCTATTGTGGTCTTTAATAGTTGATTATCTTCTCAAAAATCGGATAGATGATAAAGTTATAATAGAACGTGGAAAATAAAGGGTGTCCACGATGAAATTGCCACACACAAAATTGATTCGCAAAATTCTAGTTTTCATCCGATTGCCATCAAATTTTCAGGGATTGAGAAATAACTATTAAACTTCATTTTACCATTTTTGCTCGTATTTTATTTACAGTCCATACACAAATGCCCGCACCTTGGCCTTAACTCCCGGCCATAAGATTCTGCACAACCTGTGAATCAACCGTTTTTTGCATGTAAACCCATACTTTCTTCAGTTCCTCGACTGTCTTCACTACCTTAGGTCGTTTAAGAAGGTGCTGCTTCATAATCGCCCAGTACTTTCGATGGGGCGGCGCTCCGGAGTGTTGGGAGGGTTGAACATTTTCGGCACGAAATTGACCTTATTGTCCGCATACCACTTCAGCACGTCCTTGGAGTAGTGGCATGAGGCCAAATCCGGCCAGAAGATTGTTGGGACGTTGTGGGCCTTCAGGAGAGGTAGCAGCCGCTTCTGGAGGCACTCTTATGTACACCTGTCCGTTTATCGTGTCCTGGGTCACAAAAGGTGCACTCCGCTTCCCGCACGGGCAGATGGTTTGCCAAACCAGGAATTTCTTTGCAAATTTGGACATCTTCTGAGTGCGGACAGCTCCGGAACGCTGAACTTATCCTTGGCCGTGAAAAACAGGTTGCCGGGGATCTGTTTGAAGTCGGCCTTCACATATGTTTCGTCGTCCATGATGCAGCATTCAACTATCGTCAGCATGTTGAGGTACAACTTCCTGGCACGGGTTTTGGCGGACTTGTTCTGCGTTCTCGTCGCGAATAGGGGCCTTTTGTACCTTGAACGTTCGAAGCCCAGCCTTAGGTTTGGCCTTCTGACAAAACTTCGGCTTAGGTGCAGCTTCTTAGCCACATCCCGAACGGAGGTGTTCGGATTTCGGTTGAAGGCCCCAACTACGCGGTTGTGATTATTGATGTTGTACGAGGATAGCTTTTTTCCTTCACTTCTGGGCTTCCGATCGGTGGTCAACCGTTGCCTCGAACCAGCTTAATCACTTCGCGACACCGTGGAATTCCGCGATTCCCAACGTTTTACAGCGATGGAACGATGCGAGAGATCCTTGTTCTCGTGATGAATGCGCAAGATTTTATCACGCACGAGCTGTTCTTTCTTGACTCCATTTCCGCGAGATCACAGGACTTTAAAACTTGCAGGATGTAAATAATGCACTATGAACTAAATCCACCCAAATTTTCAGTAAATTCTACCCAACGGTTAAAAAGTTAGAGCAATTTCATAGTGTGGCAATTTCATCGTGGACACCCTTTAGTGACGGTATCATCGCAAACAGAATGCAAATTGCTTTAAATTTTGTCGCATCGTGGTGTGATAGGGAAGGGCTGAACTTAAACCCTTCCAAAACAACTATTGTGCCATTTGCACGAAGGAGAAAATACTCATTCGAAAATATAACATTGAAAGGTACCCATTTGGAGCTTTCAGATACTGTCAAATACCTTGGAGTAACCCTTGACAGCAAACTTAATTGGAATACACATCTAGAGCAGACTATACCCAAAACTACCAATGCTCTATGGATACGTAAAAGAACATTTGGGAAGCAATGGGGACTGAAGCTGAAGATGATTCATTGGATTTACTCGGCAATTGTGAGACCCCGGGTTACCTACGCTTCATTAATCTGGAGGCCAAAAACGAAAGAGAGTATTGCTCAGAGAACGTTAGAAAGACTTCAAAGACTAGCAACTTTTTCAATCACTGGTGCAATGACAAGAACACCATCGAAAGCACTGGATGCTTTACTATACATACTACCATTGCTGCATCAAGTCGTACAACTAGAAGCTGAAAAGAGCGCTATGAAAATGAAAAGATCTATGAACCTCTTTGATGGTGATCTAATAGGACATCAAAGCATTATAAAAACTATTAAATTAAATTCTTTAGTTATGAACAACGAAAAAAAAACATACAACTTCGACCGTGCATATCAAGTATTTATATCCTGATCGTGATTCGTGGGAATGCGGTGGTCCAAATCTTCGTCTAGGATCGATAGTTTTCTTTACAGATGGTTCAAGAAAGAACAATCAAGTTGGAGCAAGAGTAACTGGTCCAGGGATAGACATGTCAATTCCGTTGGGCAGGTGGCCTACTGTATTCCAAGCTGAAATTCAAGCAATTCCGGAATGTTCTGCTATATGCTTGCGTAGAAACTATAGACGTCAACATATATGTATTATGTCAGACAATCAAGCAGCTCTAAATGCTTTAAAGTCAGCAACATGCACATCTAAGCATGTCTGGGAATGTGTTCAATCACTTTCAAAAATTTTCTTGTCGTAATCAAGTCAATCTATACTGGGTTCCTGGTCACTGCGGAATTGGTGGTCAGTTCGAAGGACCTGAGCCCTTTTGTAGTTTATCTGCTTCTTCTCTTAGAATGGAGCTCAAAGCCTGGGAATCTTCGAAAGTGAATGAAAACTGGAACAACACTTTCACAGCTAGGCAATCAAAGCGGTTCATTACTCCAAATATTTCTATGACTCGCAAAATACTTGATCTTTCTAAAAAAAGATCTAAGCATATATACTGGTCTTTTAACAGGCCATCGTCCGAGCCGCTATCACTTGAAGGTGATT
This sequence comes from Aedes japonicus, assembly GCA_034211315.2. Lineage (NCBI taxonomy): Eukaryota > Metazoa > Arthropoda > Insecta > Diptera > Culicidae > Aedes > Aedes japonicus. The sequence goes on along the minus strand of JASCZW010005066.1, from coordinate 41,126 downwards.
GGAAAACTTCAAGATGATTCATGTCGCTTTTGTGGTATGGAAAAAGAAGACTCGGAATATTTATTATGCCAGTGTCCGGCAATTTTCATTAAAAGAAATCAGTTCTTCGATAAAGGGGTAAAAGAACCCCTTGATATTTGGAGAACAAATCCCAGTACAGTAGTGCAATTCATTCGAAGTTTAATGCCGTGCTGGGATAATGCTCTAAGTCAAGCGTTGACGACCACTCCTAACAATAGTGGTCGTCACCTGGACAGAGCTAAAAAAAGGGATATATCACAATAGATCTAAAAAATGGTCGCAGTGATGAAAATACCGGACAAGGAATAATAATACTTTCAAATTCTAACTTTTTTCAGCTACAAGATAACGGGTTGTTGTCTTCGACAAAGTTATAGAACAGGTAAGTTTAAGAAAGGCTGCTGAAGACACTAAGATTCTAGAGCCTAACTTTAAAGAGATATAAATGTTTTTCTTTCAGCACTACCTTAAAACAGATTTTGTAACGATAATTAGTACTTTGTTCAAATTTGACGATTTCAATATGTTCCAAGAAATTGTAGGAATTATTAAAATACACATGTTTGCTTAACACATCAACGCTCTCTGATGACCACATTTGTGTGTATACAAAATCAGATAGGTTCTTTTGACAAATTATCCAAAATATGTCAAAATACGAAGGCATAAGATCTAAACAGGTTAAAATATTCTTCGTTATTTATGGATCACCCCAAACTGCCTTGCTGGTGACGTCTAGTTTTGGGCTTTGTTTTGAAATTAAAATTGATTCTATAACGTTCGTTTGTCAAATAGATAATATTACACCTATCAGCATTTTTTTCTTCTTCTTCTACTAAACTTTTTTGTATTAGGAATTAATCAGGTACCCTTTGAAACCCAACGTTGAAAATTTCAAGACATATTGAAATCGTCAAATTTGAACAAAGTACTAATTATCTTAAGAATCTAGTTTTAAGGTAGTGCTGAAGGAAAACCATTTATATCTATTTGACATTAGGCTCTAGAAACTTAGTGTCTTCAGCAACTTTTCTTAAACTTACCTGTTCTATAACTTTGTCGAAGACAACAACCCGTTACCTTGTAGCTGGAAAAAGTTAGAATTTGAAAGTACAGTTAAGCCCTTATGAAATAACGTGTTTTTTTTTCAAAAGATGCGGAACATTATTTTGAGCAACTCTTCTCAAGACACTTAGTCGATAAAATTATGACATAAGTGTGAAAATGTTTTTGACCGTCTTTTTTTCAGAATTGTGCCACTGTGATTCCATCCCATAGAAAAGGTGGAAAAACGTCTAAAATTGGATTTTACATAGCTTACTGATGTGTTTACAATTAATTTTGGGCCGCCGATTTCAAATACGCTATCTAAATTGTAATATTAAGTCAAACTTCCGAGATATGACCACCTTCTGGTCCCCTGGAATATCCGGAACATCCGATAAAATGGTAAACTCGTTAGTCTCGTCCTAAAGCAATACAATATTTTCTTTTTAAACCATTTGTAAATACAATGTAAGAAGTAAAGCAATGTGGAGAACAATTTAGGGCTCGGAGTGGCCATTTAGTAGTCTTTCGGAAGCATCCGTAAAATTTGATAGTTCAGCAATTCCATACCAAATTGATGAAGTGGATCAATACATTTCGCAATATTAGGTAAGTTTGTTCATTTGCGCAAAATATTTGATTCCAATTTTTCATTTTGTCATAAGGGTTACCCAATCAAAGGGTGGTCTTAAAACGATTTTTTTATGATGCAAGAAAATTAAAAATAATGAGTTATAGTACTAAGAAAATGTTTGAACATAAAAAACTAAATCGTATTGTTTAAAATCAATAATAGGTATGTCCACTTTTTATTATTTTGGTGGCGACTACCATTTTCAAGTAAATTTCAACTAAGAAAATTCGACGATTTTACGTTAAGTCATTATAATGATTGTAATGATTTATTCCAATATGTGCATCCATGTATTTTACCCCTCTCACAAAAGAAGGGTATACAAATTGCTTGGAAAATCGACTTTTGATGCAAGGCTCGAAGGACAGAATATTATATACCATTCGACTCGCATTGTCATGATAGCATTTTTCGGGTTTAAAATATCAGCTTCTGAAAGATCAGAGAATATCAAAATTTTATCAGCATGCTTCATGCGACGCAGAAAACATGGTTAACTGAATTAAACATGAATTTGAGTTTGAAATGTATCACTTCAAAAATGTAAAGTGCCAATGCATTTCTACAAAGAGGCGGATCGTAGAATCGATTCGCCTTAGGCAGCGATGAATCAGCGGTCGGTTTCCCAAGCAATATATGTTATTTGTTTGTCAAAATGTAGGGTAAAAATCGCATCATTCTAAAGCGAAAGTTATACACAGCTCTTCAGATATTCATGATGATCCGGAGGACCATGCAGTGACTAGTTGCAATCGCAAAAGGAGTTACAACAGTGAATTCGTTCTCACATTCCATGTACTACAAGTTTACTAGGAAAAAAAACTTAAATTTATCCACGTATCGTATGATCTTACCCTTTCTCCTTGTAGGTACTAGGAATACGAACCTGGGTGAGCTAATTGTTGTCCAGGAAACTTTATAACATCACCATTGCACTTATTTTTGAGTTCTCATGTTATTTAATGTGGCGCATGATGGGTTTTTGATGCAAATCCGAATCTGTCTACTTTTCTGGGAATTGCCGGAACATTAACCCGGATATTGTCAATATTAATCTGGACTTTTGGTTTAACCACCATTGGACTGATTTTCGTATTCTCATGTAATTTGAGGTGTCACATTATGGGTTTTCATCTAAGTCAGAAATCGACTACTTCCCCTGATGTATCTACGAAACCAGTCAACCAGTTTCAATCAAATTTGTATGGGGGGACCACAGTACCTGTCATTTGGCGGTTGTTTCATTCAAATCGGTTGAGTAGCTGCTTGGGAAACTAAGTTAGAAATGTCATTCCACTCATACACTCGACACACACACAAGCATGTTCAGTTCATCGAGCTGGGTTCGTTGTAAATAACACTCGGCCCTCCAGGCCTTGGATCAAAGTCTGTTTTCTAAGATATATATTTATACACTTCTTTGTATGAAGGGTAAAACCGTTGTATTCTAGTGCGAGATTTATGTACTTTCCAATCTTAGGAGTTTTCCAGACATTTCCGGACTCTGGCCTCCCGGAACCGTATTTGTGCAAGCTTGCGCAAGATGAAACTCAGATTTTCGGAAAGCTGGCAAAACAATCTTTAACAAAAGTGGTGTATGTGCGCATGTGTGCTCACATTTGAAAACATAGTTGAAGTTTTTTTTCCGATTTTCCATACATTTTATATGGGAGGAATAAATCACCCGTATTTTGAAATATTGTAGAGAGCACAATTTTCGCCCAATCCTCATAAAATTTTGGAAAAAGAAATTTCAAATAGTGTACAACATTTAAAAAATATATTTATTGTAAAATGAGCAAGTTGATTTTTCGACTTTTTTTTGCGCCTTGGAATCACTGTGCGACGGGCCGGACGAAAAAAAAAAGAGGTAAACTGATCTCGTTTCATTCCATGGTCTACTCTGTTGCTACATGGCTGCTTTGTATGTGTCCATGTACATCAGAAAATGTTCGGAAAATCAACAACGACGGCGACGATTTATTCAGGGCCAAATATCGATCCGATTAAATAGTCGTGGGTTCGATTCGGCTTTTCTTTATGTTGGTTTGTTTGTTTTGGTTCGGGGAATACGATTGTAACGTCGTAACATATTTCATTACAGCGATACAACGCCGCCGAAATGGGTTCGGTGCTGAGAACTTCTCGGGTGTTGCGTGTCGCGTGAGTCGATGGTCTTTTTTTTCGACTTTCGATACATTCTGAACAGAAGAAAGTTGGTATTTCATGGCGGATGTTCGATTAAATAAATAATGGGGAATATTTTTGGATCTTACCTTTTTGCGATTTTGAATCAATCAGTTGAGTGTTCTGAAAATAAAAAAGGAAAAAATTGTTAAAAACTTTCACATCTTTCTACCTCACTGGATTAATGTGTTATGAGGACGAATACTCCACTCTTTCTACATTGGATAAACGGAGAAAAAATGTGTGGGCAAGGCGAAAACCAAAAAAAACTACTTTTATTCAAATGCTGCTACCGAAAAAGGTAGAAGAACATAAAAGTCATGCATTTGGCATGTGGTTGAGTTGAGAGGATTGTTTCACACATCCATTGCAAGAAAGAGTTGAGCAACGACTCGCCGCCCGTCGCCTTCCATCCATGAGCTAGTAGACGGGGGCAGCAGAGGCGGAAAAAAAACTTTCGCTGCATATTAAAAAGCCGCAGAAATTCCCCGGCCCCGGCCTCAGATGGTTGTGGCCCAAATTTTAAAGAATGATGAGAAAAGTGGTTTTCCTTGAAAGGATTCCCCGTGTTTCTTTTGAGCTTCTTCCATGACAATTCACGATTCCGACTGCACTCCCGACGTGTGGAGGAGCTGTTCAACGGTGGATGCACCGAAATCGTTCATTAGCAAGTTTTATTTAACAAAAAAAAAATACATCCAGAAACAGGTTCTACATTTTATGAATTCACTTTCTGCTGTGTTCGGGCGTTTTCCGGTTCATTATTAATCTATGCAGATCAGATGCGATGAGAACTTTTCTTTGAGTTCTTTTGTTTCGTGAATATCATCTTCCCTCCTCTACTGCTGTCCTCCTGTCCCAAACGTCGCAAAGGCAGCTAAAAATAAATTAATTTAAAATAAATAATTAAAATTGACCAAACGTGTTTGTAAGCTCACGAGTCATTGGGAATATTTTGGTGTAGTCGGTTTCAAAAATTAAAAACAGGAAAAGGAATTTACCACCAAGAAAGTGGTTACCATTTCCTGCAGAACTGAAGTATTTAGTTTAATTTCAATCCCATCACCCTACTCGCTACAAACTAGATTTAATTATTTAACACAATCTCAATTGATGGACTTTATTGTAGCAAGCCATTATTCCAATATATTGTCTGTACGTTCCTAGAAAAACCCTATTGAAATATGAATTTATTCCTAAAAAAAAAGAGATTTTTCAGAATACGTCTTTCAAAAGTGCTTTCATAGAAACATGAGGGCTAACTGAGCCACTCTACAGGATATAACGAGTGGCCACCAAATAGCGGGAAGGAAAAGAATGGCTCGGAAAACAACAACAAAGAAGTGCAGAAAGTATTGATGTACCCAGCTTTCAGTAACTCCTAAGCGACAAGTTTTGACACTCTCTACCAAACTTATTGAAACTGTTGAATGGTATCTGCTGTCGAGCCATGTTTCTTAAGATGTACCTTCGTCATTGCCCAACATTCTTCAATTAGTCGAATTTGCGGGCATTTAGGAGGGTTCGTGTCCTTTGGAACGAACGAAACATTCTTGGTGATATACAATTCTACCGTAGACTTAGCGTAATGGCAGGACGCAAGATCTGGCCATAAGACAACAGGAACAGGGATACGGATACAAATTTTCAACGGAACACGCTTTTCGACAGTTCAGCTTTCAGGAATTTTCATGAATAGTCTACTTCTAGCCCACCCACGGTCCCACTATTAATTGAAAATCATGAAGTTTGAGTCGTCGAAAACGACATATGTCACCGCTTCACGGATCGTGGCAAAACATGCCCTCCTCCGGCGCAGATACCTTGACGCCAATGGGGTCAAAACAGACAGTACTCACGGTAACTAAAAACTGGGACTCCAACAAGCATTTTGACTGCAAAGACTTTTAAATCCGGTAATATAAACTTTCCACGATATGAGTTTGAAATCCGGGTCAATATGACCCGAAACATCTTATTCGTCATATAATATTAACACACAAGGAAGGTTAAGAAGTTAAAATTTAACTCTCGGATTCTTGGGTTTATTATGATATTTGCATTCTTGTTAAGAAAATATAATTAAGCGATGCATTAAAACAAGTATTGCAAGGTTACCACATTCAATATATTCTTGTTTCGTAACTCGTCAAACCGATTTGAACATTGCCGTTTCAAAAGCACGAAACAAGACGATACATTTCGCTCCAAAGCCAGCTCAGAATATCAGACATTCAAAACAATAATTTGTGATCGAAAATTATTCTGTTCTCTCCCAGATCGTAAAAATTGACGCATCTAAACGGCGTTGGGCAGATCGAATTACACCCGCATTATTGAAAAAATAGTTTAGAAGGTACTTGTTGTGGGGAAAGTCGTCCAAATCTCGAATAGCAAACCAATCGTTATCAGTGGTAAGCTTAAAGCTAAAATAAAGATTTATTAGCCTGATTATTAGCATAACTTTACAAAACTTACATAAATTGGTGAACCTTCGAATACGAAAGGTATCTTATCTAGACTTCAAGGGTCAAAACTATTGCAATATCCGTACTGTAGTTATAAATTCTATAAATTCGCATGTCTTTAGGATATAGTTACGATTACTTACTATTAAGTTTGCGATCTGGAGCTTATTCGTGCTTTCTCGTTCCAGACGAAGATCAGAGTATATTTATCTAGATTTAAGAAATATTTCAAAATTGTAAGGAATCTGGGTGTAATCCTAGACTCCAAACTAACTTTCGTAGAACATTTTAAGACCATCATTAACCAAACAAGTAGTATGCTGGGCTTTATTAAAATGTTCAGCTTTAATTTTAAAGACCTATACATAATAAAACTTTTATAAATAACATACGTAAGACCAATTTCGGAATACTGTAGCCTAGTATGGAATCCGTATTCCGTACAAGAAGAATTAATTTTATACGCCCTATGTGAATTGAATTTGACTGAATTTCCTCTGCCATCATACAAACACTCAAAGAACGCCGCGACTTTGTAATGCTCTTCTTCATTAAGGACATTATTTCGCAACTCATAAACTCAGCGGCATTACTATCGTGCTTAAACTTTTACACTCCCTTTCGGCATCTTAGAACACACAAATTATTCTCAGAAATACCGCGTAGAACAAATTATGCAAAAAATGAACCCATAAATCGAATGATGCGACAATATAATCTTAACAGTAGTATCATTGACACCACAATGTCAAAAAAAAAAACAAATTAGAGCTGGACTAAAAGGATCTTGATTAGAAGACAGTAAAAATAATGTATAGCATGTAAGAGAAACATTGTAATCATTGCATGTAGTCTACTTTGCTTGATCATAATAAATAAATAAATAAATAAATCCAGTAAAAGCTTCTCTGACTTTCAAGATGCACTCTAGCTAACAAGTCCAATGGCATTGGAAAGTGATATTTCTAGTCGCTTCTCTTGTAGTTGATTCAATTTTTGTGTATCAGAGAAAAACATTCGAAAATTGTCAAAAAAAACCAGATGTAGATCGAAATAACCTAGAACATATTTTCCATACTGGAATGAACTCACCAAATTCTACTGTTCGATGAAATTTTACTTCAGTCGAAAATCTGTGGGATTTCTTTGAGCTGTAGACGTCCGATTATTTCATTGGATTTTTGAAAACCCAAACCACGTTCTGCTGATTGCCGCATTTAAAGACATTAAATGTCCAGTAACTGTGGATTCTCAACTTTTGCCGTTCGATTCATATACAATAATTCTGCTCGTGATAAGATTTTCTCACTTAACCGCAGTCCTTTTAAAGATTGAACCCGTTTGAACTTGATTTATGGAACTTTTGGTCAAATAACACCTCTGCTGTAAAGGCAAATCTAAAGTAAGTGTTTTTCGAACAATCTATTCATCTATTTAGAAGCGGAGAGAAGTTTGTATTGTGCTATAATAAAGATAGACGTCGAAGACTTTTTCCAATAGCACTAGCTCGGGAGTCATCACTGAAGTCCGATGCAGAATGGGCGTCCCTGTGCAGGACTCTGAGAACTTACTTCAGAATCGGATTCTGGACTACAAGACCCATAACGAACAGAATTCGTAAATGTTCACGGTAGCAGATCCACAAGGCTTCATCGATTCCAAGCAACATACAACCGTGAAAAATGATTGCAGCAACTTGATTAAGATTCAAATGAGTTATAAAGTTGTTGAATCAACCGAATTGTAACAAGTGTGTTGCTATGGGATGTATAATGGTAAACTGACTCTAAGGCAGCCAAGAAGAGTCGAAAGTCTATGGTTAAGTGGCAATAGAGAACTAATATGGTGGAGAACAGAAAACATGGAGAAGTAAATTTCTATCTGACTAGTAGAATAGTAGAAATGTGGAAGAAAAATCGAAGCATTCGCTTTTCGGTTCTCGAATGTCCTGAATTTGTGAAACGTGGAAAAGGTACTCTAGGGAAAGTGTCGAAAGGAGAATACCTGGAATGCCGTCACAGCTGCAGAGTAACTGGAAAAATTATCAGCTGAGTTGAAAGCTAATGTAGAAGTACATAAGCACAGGCATCTCCCAGAGTAATACTTTCTCAGCTGTTCCAAAGATGACAAACCATCAGTGGAGAGATGAAGGCTAGAGCGAGCAAGGTTTTGGATTTAAGTGGGACCAGAAGTTGACCCTGGTCACATCCCGACACAGTTTGGCTTAGTCATGTCTCTGCGTTGGGCCAGTTCGTAACGATGTGACTCACCATGTATCAAAAAATAACAGACATTTTGTGAACTTGAATCGAATAGTAAATTTTCGGATCACGAGTTATATTTTCCAGCGATTGATACACAATTCTTTCTAGAGGTTTTCATGTTTCTCTGGGTTATAGGTTTTTTAATCTTTTGAAGCAAAAGTTTTGCCATCACGCACCTTGATGATCTACATGTAACCTCGCGTTTCAAATCATAATGTTTATGGAAGCTACCTACTATGAGATTATCGGTCGAAATACTTTAGGTTTGGTTCCGTGTCATCATTTCTCGAGTAAGTTTACATGTTTGATTATGAAAGGATGGAACGGAATAAATTTTTTTTACCTCAACTTTATGTAGCCCAGTATCTAAGGTTTTGGGAATAACGAACTCATGAAAATCGATATTTCCTTACTCTCGCATAATCTCTTCGATAAATGTTCTCTGAAAAGTTTCGAAAACAACTCAACGGAGCCCAGCAAGACTTCATACCATAAACTTCAATATTATTATGATATGTTTGTAGTGGATGATAATTGTCAATTGCAGTTGATTGCAGTTGATAATGATTTTCATTAATGTAAGCAATTTTTTTTTGTCCTGCTATGGTTCCTACTGCTTTATCCCTCGCATTTATCGGGTTAGTCACATCCTTCTTGATTTCAGTATTATCAAATGCGGTAATAATTCGTAAATCAAAAAAAAAATTGCATGAGATTTTAACTCATTATTTAAAGCAGAAGCTATTATATTTCAAATGTCGTACTTCATACGTAGTTCATCTCCTATCGATTGAAATGCAAACTTTAAACTTCTTCTACATAACACTGTCCCCAAACCGAAAAATTTCATCTCCATTGCAATGCTCCCTGATTTCTTAGACCTTCAAGAGTACTGAAGAATATAGCAGAGAAAATCATGAGGATTCAAGATTTATCCCACCTTGTCTTGTCTGCAGCCAGTCCTTTTCGCAACGTTTCCCTACCGGATTGTGCAACTGCATCAACGAATCGACACCTTCTGCAGTAGACACTATTCCTCCACGCTACAGAGCATTTGATCCCATTTACCCTACATAAAAAATATACTTTCTCAAGTGACAGACCAAAAGCAGCGCAGCGTTCGTTTTGGTAATAGGGTAGTCCGGTTTGAATGAAAAACATGAAACATGAAAGCTGTCTGGGAACGCAAAAAAAATTGCACACATGTGTGTTACCACGGGGGGTGGAGACTTTTCCTCTCTGTCTCCTTATCTACTTTAGGTTGAAAAAACTTGTGTCTCCAAGCATCCAAAATTAATAGCATGTGTAGGAACCATAGCAATTCGTCTAGTGGGATTTGTCGTCTATTCTAATATAAATACCGACCTACAGGGTAGACGGACGGGCAACAAAATCCGAGAGATGTTTAAAAGAGATGACGTTATGTGAAATAATGATAACAAATACAATTTCTTGAATTCGACACAGATTTACAAGATATCTAAAACGGATCAATGGCAGGTTTTAACGACCACCCCTATCATTGCAACGAAAGATTCAAAACAAGCTGCACCATTGTGGATATTTATTAGAAAAACACGCGCCCACTCTGCAGAGAACAAGCATCCAATACGGCATGGCGTACTGCGCTGCGCGTATCGTAGTGACGGCCACACATCGCCTGCTATTGCTATTATAACCGATTCTATTGGCGGCGGCCTAATTTCGACAGCACCGAAGCCGATTTTGAGACTCTCTGTGCCACTGCTGGCACTTGTGCAGCACATGAACGAACACATTCACCGCCAATCGGTCCAATCAAGTAGGCCAAACAGGAACATCTATGCAGTCGGTTCTGCTTACGGGTCTGCTCACCCACCCGCCATGCATCGTTTAATTAAGATACGATTTGGGAATTTGGAAAATGGCCAAGTTGTGTTTTGGTGTTGTTGCTGCAGCAGCTTGTTGTGGTGGTTGGCTTTGTTTGTTGTTCGGTTCTGGAAAAAAATTCCCTCAATAAAAGAAGGCCGTTTATCTTTCCGGATCCGGACTCCCAAGGTCAGTAGACTTGAGAGGTATCGAGGCGCAAAGCGATAATGACTGGCACTGGCCACCGCCCGTGGTCAACTCGATTCTATTTGTTTTATGATAATACCTTTTCCCCTGTTCATGCCTATTCGCATTTAGTTCAGAACATCGAAGCGAGACCATTTCCGTTGCAAAAATCTTGGCTTATTGTGCGGGAAAATATGATTTCGATTCCACTTAAAACGGACGGGGGGTTGGGAACAAAGAATCGCAATTTATCTTCGTTCTTTTCTCACGGGTGCGTGGCAAGATTAGCCACCCACACATGTGCCAGCCGGGTTGAGGGTGAAGCCAACGGAAGAACGATAATATTCGATGGCATTTTTGGTTTTCTATCTGTATAAAGGGCGTTCAGCTGGAAGGAAAAAAAAGCCACTTTCTTCACCGCTATCGACCAAAGTTATCTGGTTTGCCTTCTTTTCGAAGGAGAAGAGGAATTCCCGTTTCTCGGAGATTTTCTATAAGAAGATATAGGATGTCAGAAACTTCAACACTATTATTTAAACTACATTAAGAAGCGTATAAAACATTCTCAGCCTCGTGGTGGGATGCACAGCAAATAAAGACCTGACCAGAACGCCTCCCTCTTGATTTCCCATCGGTGAAGGAAACTGTTTTCCGTTATAATTAAGAGCCACTAAAATAGTATTTTCATGTCAAGAAGGCGGAGTTACTGCAGTCGAGATAGAATCAAAGCACTCGGGGAGACAAGAAGGCAAACCCCAGTCCGCGGTTGCTTTGGTTTAAACAGTTCTCAAGTTACACACATGGGCAAATCAATTTGTAAAGGAGCGGAAATGCCTACCAGAAGTGCGTTTGCTTAAGCATGTTTTGTTTTATTCCTTTCGTGGAATGATGGTGATGATGTTTTGCAGCAATGTTCGTTTCCATCAGATAATCTTTCACTCTTCCAAGAAATAGAGCTCGTGCTTGCAGTTGCAAGCGAAGGCCTTCAACGCCGGTTGCTGCAAAAAGAATCGATTTTTCAGAGCTTACAATCAACGTAAACTGTTACGCGGAAATTGAAACTTGCGAACAGTTTCCCACTTCCGAATGATCCGAACCCGTCCCACTTGGAATACAAACGCAAAACCCCAACGACACCGCCAACACCTTTTTGCGGTACGGGGCGTGTTTATCTACTGCAAATGGCTTTTGTTTACTATCTCCCATATACATACGTGTGCTCGTGTGAGCTGTTTTTCTGCATGGTCAGAGCACGGAATTCGTTTCTGACAGTTTCTTCAAACAAACCGGTTGTCTACTGCGGCCCCGAACCAGTCCATTATTAACCAACCTATATCCACATAAACTCTGGTTTGTTACGTCAGACGCGGAATTGCAGAGACCCGTAGATCACAAAACCGCATTTTCGTGCGGGTTGCTGGCCATGATCTACATATCACCGAGCCGAAAGGAGATTGACATTCAAACTTCGCTTCTGCCGCATAGGTGGCAACACTGTCAACCAAATTAGGTCAATACTGCGTCTCGGGATCATTAAATGTGCATGTCATGTCCGTTCGGATGCAATCCCCACAAATCCTGTTTAATATGCATTTTAAAAGTTATTAATTATTCCTACAAAGCCGTCCGACCGAGGCCAGAGTTCTTGTATCATATGTCATTAGCTTCCGGCCTGGGAAGAAAGTCAACCTAGTTTAGCTAACGAACTTTTAATCCGTTTATGTATTCATAGCATCAATTCGTAATCACACAGAAGAGCAGACCGGTGCACACGAAATTTAGAGCATAACATAAAACACGGCTGCAGATCTTAGCATCCAAACACCTGTCACCGTCGTCGCTTGGCAACGACACAAACAAACATACAATGCACCTCTCGATTGTGCAGTGCAGCATCATCATGTACCACATGATTTCCACCTCTCGCTGTATTTTTTGTTTTTGTTTTCTTTATGTGATTCATACCTGCACTTGCAGTTGGGCTCGGCAGCGAGATCGGCGATAGAATGGATTCAGTAGCGGCCCGATTTGCATATCAAACGAGCATCAAGTTCGCATCATTCCGTCCCTTTAAGCCAGAGAATAACCACTCAGTCGTTGTCGTCCGTCGCTAGCAGCTAGCAGTCAACACTCAGTCGAGTAGCATTATCGTTTGTGCTGGGGTGTCGCAGTGGTGTGAGAATTAGTAAGCCATAGTCGGGAGGGAGGTACTAAGCCGACCGAGACTAAGGGATTTGCTGCTGCAGGTTAGAAGCGATGCACTATGAAAAATATGTGAGGAATGCATTATGTGATCGTGAGAAGTGCTACAATAATAAGGAAATTTTGTTGATAAGATTCTCTAATTTCGGATTCCAATTGGTATTCCGGCAGCAACCATAGTTTGAAACCTTTGAAATTAACTAACAATATTCAATGTTATCTAATGCCTGCCAAAGCTGATTCTACAATCATCTTTCTACTTCTTTTTATTTGAATTCCAAGCTAATTGCCCAACAAACTAACAAACTGGTTGCTCTTATATGATACCTTGTTCAGGCTACAGAGTTCTAACATACGTTTGAGTTTTATGAGTCTTTTCGTCTGTTACTTCAATTGTCTGTTTGTTATTTAGTTCGTCAGTGTCACGGGTATAAGTTTAATAAGGTGACTTTTCTACGTTACTTCTTCATGATTTCTGCAGTCTTTTGTAGTTTGTGAACTACTTCATCTTCTGTTTGTCTGAAGCCGCTTTGTACCATTCTGTGATACGAATTCCACTCCTCTCAATGTCTTGCCATATGCAGTTTTGACATAAATATGCGGGTCGTACTTTATATTCTTGGGCTGTTTTTAGTATACTTCCGTTATCACTTCTATATGATAATGTATCGAAAATAGTTCAGTCTGGCAGTTCTTATTTTCTTGTTAATGGTTCTGTTGTTAAGCCAATTTGATGCAATATGTGGACTTTCTCTTTCTTCTACGATGTTATTATTTGCACCGTCGTGATTTGCGTTTGTTTGGCTTTCATCTTCTGTTTTTTTCTGTTAAAATCTAAAATGCTAAAAAGTGCATTTTCTTCAAAACGGGGTCCCAACACTCAGGCAAATAAACTTAAGAATTTCATAAGGTTCAACTTATGAACGATGCTTTGGAATTTCATAAGGGTGACTTATGAATGGATTTTGTTTCACAAGTCGTTGTTCTAGTACTTCATTAAACTTCCCTAATTACATATAGTGAGCAAGTTCCTGGACCCATAACCAGGTTCGGATCCAGGTTGCTCCATGTTTTAATTTTTTCAACATCATTATATTTCAAAAGGTAAACTTATGACATTCATATTGATTTCTTATGGCAAATAATCACAAAGCAATCTAATGAATACGAAAGTTTATTTCGCTTAGTGTAGAATTATATAAGCAAAATCTCCTCACTCTAAAAAACCTCGATAAAAGTATAGCATATTCGTACTTTTTATTTATTGTTAATTTTAATTGCATAAAGTGCACAAAGTGTAAAAAAGACTAAATATGGTTGATTAATTCACATGCATAAACATTTTGAGTTGCATCGATTTTGTTTGCATGTGTTACTTTGCCATGTAATGGTCAAAATACAGTTTTTAAAAATTTGAGTATTTACACCAAAAATCGTCAATTTTTTTGAAAAACTGCCATATGATTACTTTTTGCCCAAAACGTAAAATGTTATTTGACCAAGGTTGATAAGTTGTTCCATTCTGGAGTAATCGCCGAAAACGAACCGTGCAAAAAAGACCTTAGTGAATTTTTATTTGTTGTTGAAAGCAAGCCACAAAAGGAATGTACATTGCTTGAAACATCAAACCTACATTTCTTTCTTTATTGTCGTCAATCAGGAGTAGACCATATGTTACATTTTGTTCTTAATCCTAGTTATACTAGAGGTAATAAAATACATAAGATTAGTTAAAATAGTGCCTGGTTTACATTATTCATATGGTGTGACCATTTCGTGTACATTAAATACTTAACTTCATAACTTATCGATCAATGCCTAGCTAACCTTGAAAAGAATGTTTGCCTAAGAGTGTTTCTATTCATTGTAATATCAATTCTTTCACAATTTGCATTGTAGCAAGACATCATTTTGTTCAAAGGCCCATTTTTGGCATAGTTTGTTCTATGATTGCTAATATAAAAAAGATTTCTGATTCTGAGCTCTGAGATTTTTATATTTTCTAATATCTTCGGGGCATTGACCTTTTGTGCAATGACATCATTTATAAAAGCTACCATAGCAAAGTCTCTTCTCTTTTGTAATCTCTCTAAATTGATCAATAAACATCGTGATTTATAGGACGGCAGCGGAAAGGTAGTCCAACCTAACTTACGTAGACGTAACCTAACTATTGTTTTTGAACTGATTCAATTCGATTATTATGCGTTTCTTGATATGGGGCCCAAACAATGCTGCAATATTCAAGTAGGGGTCTCACAAGCGTTACATATAGTGCTTTGATCGTATAAGGATCGTTGAAGTGCAAACTAAATCTTTTAATAAACCCAAGCATGTTGCTTGATCTATAAATAATGCTGTTATAATGATAAACAAAAGTTAGCTTAGAGTCGAGTATTACACCTAAGTCTCTCACTTGGCTGCATCTTTCAATATTATTCTGTCCAAGACTAAAAGTTTTCTGCATTGTAGTTTGCTTTCTTGTAAATGATATTGAATTACATTTCTTCACATTAAGTTCTAGCAAACTCTTCTTACACCAGTGGTGGAAGTTGTCAGCATCATGTTGAAAATCTTCGAGATCGGTTGTGTTACTTATTTCCATAAAAAGTTTCATGTCGTCTGCATATATAGAAACATATAGGCGTTTTAATATGTGCTCCACATCGTTGACACATAAAATAAACAGAATGAGAACCTTGTGGTACCCCGGATGTGACGTTAACAATTTTAGAAAAAAATCCTTCACATCTTACTCGTTGCGTTCTTTTTGTCAAGTATGACTCAATCCATTCTAGTAATCTAGGATTGAAACATAACTTAGATAATTTGAAAAGCAACAGTGGTACATCAACTCTGTCAAATGCTTTACTAAATCAGTAAAAAGCGCTTCTACATAATTCCCTTTATCCATTGCGTTTAAGGAGAATGTTATAAATTGAATCCAATTAACAAAACCAATGTTGCTTGGCAGTTATTAAGGTTTTCACCTGTGAGAATATGTTGTCAATAATTAAGACTCGAACAGCTTCGGAATGCAAGATAATATAGCAATACCACGATAATATTTAATATCAGATTTTTTCCCACTTTTGAAAATTGGGATTAAATAAGATTCTTTCCATCTAGAAGGCAGAATACCAGAGTCTAATGATGAGTTGAACAACCAAAATAACGGTTTAACTAACTCATTGGAAAGGGATTTGAGATATATAGGTGGTAAGCCGTCAGGCCCAGCCCCTTTTGAAGTATTCAAATTTTCTAGGCCTTGTAAAATTTCCAGAAGAGATACATTATATACTGATATGTCTTTCATTGGATCTGGAAGGTATGGAAAATATTGATGATCGCGTTTCATCATGAGATGCATAAATGTTTAAAAAAAAATCAGCAAATAAATTACTTTTCTCATAAAGCGTGCTACCAACCCTGCTATCCAAATGCATTGTTGATATTTTCGATCAGTATGAATAATGGATCATGAGATAAATAATGGAACAGTTCCCCTCAGTGGTAATGCTTTCCAAAAATGTGCTGATTTGTGATAATAAGCTATTTTACCTTTTTAAACTGATTCTATAAGATCAAATGCAGCATTTTTACTATTTGCAAATAGTGTACGTGACCATTGATCACCATCTCAGAATTATAATGATCATCGATAAGAAGTACTAGAGTATTTTCTGAAGCACTTTTGGGCTGCATTTCCACTGATCTGGCATCACTTGTGTGTTTCTTTCCAAAATGCTAAAGAACCAGACCAGCCCTGGGACCTGATAGTTAAAGTGAAACTACCTCAAGACTTTGCCAGTGCCCAAGGAACATGTTATAATAATCACCAAACCTATAGGAATTTCTAGATTTTAAGATTAAAACGACGAACTACAAGAATTAAAGACCAACATATCAAATCCCCCAATATAACACTCGAGGTTAAGACAATCCACCGCTTAATTCTGAAAAATCTTGCCGAAAGTTATGGCTAACGTTCACGGAGAGCCAAACTATACCATAAGTACCAAAAGACCAAAATTCTACAAATCTGTCAGAGCGCCATCCTATCGAGGATTATTTTAGTCTATTCAAGGACACCGAGCCAATCAAGATGGAAACCGTTCAACAGTGATATTCCAATATCATGGCTAAGCGGCGTCGCACTGACCACGGACTGTACACTGAGAATTAAATTTCGTTTATTTTATGGAATCTATTCGTTGATTCGAAACTGATTTGTACTTTTTAATAAGTAACCTTCGTAGTCAATGCCAAACACGTAACTGTCAAAAGCACGAAGCTTTTGTTGATACAGCGAAAATATTCGTGCATTGTTAGAAAACAATACAAAGAGCTTACAAGTACAAATTCAACGTCTCTCTGATGGTTGCATGAATGTTTGACAGATCTACTATATCGACTCGAAATATAAATGAAAAATAAAATTGCATCCACGAAAAGTTGTTCAGCGTATTTTTTTTAAGTCTCTGACATGGGGTTCGATCCTGTATTTTTGGAAAGAGCTGTTATTGAATCCGTTGTTGATCTCTCAAGGCCATGGCGAATCGTTGAGAAGCTACTTGATTTATAAGTATTAGAAGTTTTCAAGCAAAATTTGAGCTCAATCGAACAATTATGATGTGATATTTCATTAGGTTCACTTATATTCCGTTAGGGTGGTTCTTTTCGTCGAAAATTTTAAAAGAATCCAAAAAAAAAACAGAATATAAATAGAATATTGAAAACAATAGTATTTTGTACACCTCTTTCACATCTACATTAGATTCTGGATACTTCATTAGGGTGGCTCAATTATTTTCCATTAGGGTGGTCCTTTGAAAAAATTGAGAATATGAATGGAATAGTGAAGACAATAGTATTTAAACATCTCCTCTGTCATCGTAGGTCATTGCGACCATTGGTTGTATAGTTTTAAACTGTGATTCTTTTTTGGCATGCAACACGTTGTTTAGATATTTTCATAAGGGGTCCTTGAAAGATTGTTCATGGGTCAAAAATGTCAATTTTTTTTTCAAGCCACTTATAGAAGTCCGATTGAGTTTAATTTTGCATGTGGACGTTTTGCGAATAGACAGAACTTTTGAGCACTAGCGGTCCCTCAGAATTTCGTTGATTGCTGGCTCATTACTGCATAAATATGATGTTTATTTTATGGAGTCAAATTATATGAATGGATACTAACAATACACAACCAAAGATAACCAAATAAAGGGCGAACACGAAATTATTGCGACACCGAAAATGTCATGCCAATTTTCTTATAATGTTTAGAATCAAACCAAAATTTTAGGGTAGTTTTATACATATATTTACTTCAAAAATCAAAAGAAAAGTTAATCGAAGGAGCCTTGAGTGTAAAATTGAACGCATTTTCGCTTGATGCCCTCCATCAAAGTCTTTACAGTGTCATCCGGTACCAGTTTCTCAGTTTTTTTTTCCATTTGCTTAACATATCCTTCTCGTCTTTGACTGTCTTCTTGCTCTTCCGAAGTTCCCGCTTCATCATTACCCAGTACTGCTCCACCGGGCGCAGCTCCGGAAAGTTTGGCGGATTCATGTCCTTTGGAACAAAATGGACAGAATTGGCCTCATACCACTCCAGGACACTTTTAGAATAGTGGCATGATGCCAAATCTGGCCAAAATAGCGGAGCTTCGTCGTGCAAGAACGGCAAAAGGCGCTTCTCGAGGCACTCAGATTTGTAGATCTCGCCATTTACTGTGCCCTTTGTCACGAAAGGCTCACTCCTCAAGAGCAGATGGCCTGCCGACATTTTCTTCTTCTTAAATTTGTCGTCCACATAGAACTTGCTCTTGCCGGTGAAAAACTCCAACCCCTGAATTTGCTTCAAATCGGCTTTTATATACGTTTCGTCGTCCATCACACAGCAGCCATATGTTGTCAGCATCTTCTCGTAGAGCTTCCGTGCCCGAGTTTTAGCCGTCGATTGCCGCTCATAGCGGTTTGGGAACTTCTGTACCTTGTATGTATGTAGTCCAGCTCTCTACTTTGCATTCTGGACATAGTTCTGCGCAGCGATGCCAATGTTCCTGATTTTTCAGGATTTTCCAGACTTTTTAGTATTTTTCCTGAAATCCTGACAAGCACCAATTTTTTCCAGATTTTGATAAAAAATCCTGATTTTTCCTGATTTTGGTAATTTTTATCAATGCAAATTAATTTTAATCGAAATAAATAAACTAAAAATAAGTAAGGGAGTTCTGCCAAAGCTTTTACTAGTTGGCTACTCTGGAATGGAATTGTCAAAAATCATCCAACAAAACATCTATTCTGACCCGCTCTTCTACCAAACCGATACAAGACATTTTAAAATTTGCGCTTTACTTTTTTAGTTTTTTATATCACTCTCTCGCAGGTCTCAAACAGCTAGTTAAGTTAAGCTTTCGCAAATAAAAAAATCAAAATACAACTATACCATTTGTGAAACTGAAAGAGATTGGTTAATAATAAACGGTATTTTTATTAACATCAGTTTTTTGCACACAAAATGACAATCCTGATTTTTTCCTGATTTTCGTTTCATGTACTTCTTGACTTTGCAAAAATATACTTGGCAACGCTGGTTCTGCGACATGCCGATCATTTTAGCCAAATCACGGCTTGAGACGTTGGGATTTGCTTTAATCATCCGCTTCACCTTTCCCTCCGTCTTTTTGTTCTCCGGTCCCGGTTTTCTTCCAGCTCGTTTGCCGTGGTCCAACGTCAACCGCTCCTGAAACCGCTTCAACACTCTGGAAACGGTTGAATGGTGAATGTTCAACATTTTTCCCAACTGCCGGTGCAACAGGTCAGGAAATTCCAGGTGTTTGGAAAGAATTTGTTCTCTCGACTCGCGTTGGTTCACCTCGTTGAATCGAAAACACGACTTCGAGTTTGACAGCATGTAAACAATACACATCAATGAGAAAGTGTGCAAAATTTGGTTGATTTTTACCCAATGGTAAAAAAGTTATGCCCTGTTGAATGTGTCGCAATAATTTCGTGTTCGCCCTTTAAGTGCGTTTTTAATCATGCTATCAAATGCAGTTACACGCCATTTCTTAACTGATTTAAATCGTCGGCAGAAACAGGGCGACATTTATTTTCTTTCTGTTCTCTATCCTCCGTGTTCTCTATAACTGTACACATAAACACATAAAATTTGCTCATATTTTTGGAAAAACCTGTTATACGAAAATATTGTGATTTATTTGGAATGCCGTTCAAATCCCCAATAAAAATTTCACTCAGTTCAGTCCAAGCAAGACTCTTTCAAAAGCACACGATCCATGATGTTTTCACTTTCATGAAGATACAATGCTGCCGTCAATTTTGCAGTAAATTTGACAACTCATTTCGATATAAATTTGACAACTCATTTCGATGTAAATTTGACAACTCATTTCGATGTAAATTTGACAATTCGTTGATTAAATACCCTCCCGTAGGTCAAACTTGTTACCTTACCGAAGGCCTTGGGAGGCCTAATTTCATGCTGCAGACCTGCATGAGATATAAATAATTTGACCAGTACTGAAAGTATCACATATTCTGCACTGTTATTCGTCTGCCCTGTCGTAATACGTTTATTTGAAGGCACGGATATGAGGTGTGATACTAGCGGGATTTGCCGTAATTTACAATTAATTAAACAAAATAAACAACAAAATTTAATCGAGAAGGTGAATTTGTTGATCATTGGTATGGACTGTTGATTGGGAATACTGTTGTTCCCATTTCAATAAGAGCGCAAGTCAGTCTAAAGCCGATGGTGAAGGAGGGGTAATGGCGAACTAGTCTATTCAGACCACATGAACTCCAGGGGATGGACCAAGGATAGGTTAGGGTAGGTGGTTAAGGTAGGTCGTTTTGGACCGGTTAAAAATGCTACAAAAAGAAAATCATAAGTCGAGCACTTGACACTGAAGAAGTCTGTAAGTCGAAGACGAAATTGGCCTAATTGTCAAAAGACAAGCCTGCAGTGGAATTTAATGGAAAAAATGTTTCAATGTTTTATTCCTATTTTTGAAAAGTGATCAAATGAAATGATAATTTGAAATTATCCTTGTTTCCCAATCATAATCGTTCTACTAACAAACTCAATTTTTTTTTTAAATTGTGATTTAAAAAAAAGAAGGTGAAAGTGATCAGAAAATCGTCAATTTACAATTCTGCCTTAAATGATATACGGCAAATCCCGAAAAGATAGAGAGTACCATTCCCTGTAGTTCAGGCAATTTGAGATGCGTAAGTTTCATGTTGTTTTTACGCTGCAAGTTGCTATGTCAAAGTAACATCTCTCTATGATTTTCTATAATTTGAAAGTCGGCTGTCGTATACCGCACATATTTAAATTATAATTTATAAACAATGAAAGAATTGCCACGCCAATGAAAACTGAACCTCCTGTCGTGTCCCTTAACTACTTGATGTCAGGCGTCTACTAACTGTTTCTAGCCTCGTCTAAGCGTTAATTGCGTCGTTAGCACACCTCTTTCATTGTGAACAAACACCTATGACAAACCCCAGTGATACGATACTCTGAGTTCGTAAAAGGACCCTCCACATCCCACAAAACCACAATACTTATGGCCACGGTCAAGAAGTCCACTACATAGGAAATTCTATGACACAGTTCCAACTTCCACATCGAATTGAATATTAAATGTTTTCAAAATTGAATAGATCTATATATGATTTAATTTTTTTGTGATTTACGGCCCAACCCGCCAATATCACACTCAACTTTAGTGCCTGTATACATGGGTGCTACGACGCGGCTATTAAATAGGAAGAGGAACGAGTGTGATATTATCACTACTTTGTGTGGCTGGACCTTTGGTTCTCCCATGAATGGTTCATTAGAGTAAAAGGTCATACAATGACATGACCTAGCGACATCTATCATAGATCAGCTATCTCCAATGCATCATTAACATGAGATTAGGCCCTCCCACCAGCGCCCAGGTACAAAATTCAGCCATGGAGAGGTAAGTAAATTTGACAACTGGTTCCGAAGTGAATTTGACAATTTGTTGAGTAAACAGCCTCCCGTAGGTCAAACTTGTTACCTTACCGAAGGCGGGAGGCCTTAATTTCATGCTGCAGACCTGCATGGGAGACTAAGAATTTTACCAGTACTTAGTGAAAGTATCACATATTCTGCACTTTTATTCCTCTACTCCGTCGTAGTACGTTTATTTGAAGGAACGGATATGAGGTGTGACACTAGTGGGATTTGCCGTAATTTACGGTTATTTAAACAAAATGAATAACAAAAGTTAATCGAGAGGGTGAATGTGTTGATCATTGGTATGAGCTGTTGATTGGGAATACTGTTGTTTCCATTTGCGGCATTTTATGAAATTAAAAACTCAGAACTTGTTGTGTGAAGTCATGTTGCATTAATCAAAACCATCACTCCAAACGACATAACATTCAGATAGGGATTTTACTATTCGAATTCAGGTAAGTGTTACCTAAGACTGACGATGAGTAGTATTTTTAAAAGCAATAGGACGCGGACGGTCCGTTTACACAGTGTGAAAAAATCGTGTAACTTTCTGCGTTATATAATCCACATAAATCGAATGCTCGAATTGAACTGGTTCAAGGGATATTTAATGTAAAATTAAACCAGATATCGCCTAGATCAGGTCTGCTGTATGAAAGATTGCAAACAATTTCATTGTTTACGTTGCTTTGGCATGCAATCAAACGAGGGGGAACACCAAGGGCGCGTTGGTCCTCTACAAATAATGTTCATTTCTCGTGTCCGTAGAGGACTTCCGGTCTAATAAATGTCTTTTAGATGGTAGTCTTGTAGTCATGTCTTGTCTTGATCTTAGCGTCCTACGCAGTCCAAAGTAGGCACGATTGTCAACCATAATGCGCCTTTGTATCTCTCTACTTGTGTCGTTATCGATGGTAACCAATGAGCCCAGCTACAAGAATTCGACTACCGGTCTTCAATCGGAGTACCGAGTAGAATTTGTTTATTTGCCATCTCAAATAATATTTCCTCAGAAATCTGAACATGAAACATCTGGTCAGCAACAAAATCCGATGCAATAAAATAGACATTTTACGGGTCTTAATTTCAATCGAACGCAAAGATAGATTCAGTCAGGTGTAAAATTATGATTTTCTAAAATAACTTTTATAGTAATGTAACATATTAATATCACACCATAAGAGAATCATAAGAGATTCCGATTGGGATAAAATCAGAACTCGGGGATTGATTTATACATAACTGTAAGGAAACTCTGCTGACAAGCCAAAAAACGATTATGAGCTCACAACAGCTACGTCAGAACGACAGTAAGCATCTGAATGGTCCAAACGGAATCGCAAATAGGCTTAGAATTGAAATATTGACAGTTCTCACTAAATCAATTTAAATAATTCCAAGAAAGCTTCACTCCGTATGCTGAGTAAGAAATGGCTGGGAAGTTTCAGAATCATTCAATCGGAATCACTAGCAAGACTCGTTTAGAAATCTCAGAATGTATCACATTAAAACATTTTGCGCACATCGCTTATAAATCTAAACGAGAAATTTGATTAAAAAAAATTCGAGAATGCTGAATTGAGGATACCAATTATATTCACTTTTATTTTTCAGAATTCTTATTAAGTTAATCCTACAAAGGCAATACAGAATCTCTCGAGAGAGTTTTGAGCAGGATGCGTGAGATGTTACAGCAGGAAGAAATCCAAATCCCAAATAAAGGGTGCTCAAAATCCGATATTCACTCAGAATTGATTGAAAATCTTCGTTTTTCAGAATATTTAGAAAGTTAAAAATGAAGATCAAGTTATACTGACATATTATGATTTATTTGGAATACCAAGTAAAATTCTCATAAAAATATTCAAAACCTCACGATCCTTTATGTTTTCGTTTTAAATTTAGAACCGCAACCATATCGTCGCTGTATTTTATGATAACTGATTACGGAAAAAATTGACAATGTTATTCGTTAAGTACACCGTCAAAATCTATTAGCAAAAACTGTCACAGTGACGAAGGTACCTAGCATGGAATAAGCGCCCACCAAATTTTGAAAACCATGAAATGGAACTGAATTTTTGTCAAGAAACAAGTTTTGAATATTTGGAAACACAAGGCCGATATTTGCATAGAAATTGAGAGAATGAAGATGAGAGATATTAGCATATCATGTTAATTTAGGTGCTCTGAGACTGATATATAGGAGTGTCAATTTTGGCACAAACTTGAACAATAAACTTATTTTTATCGTCTTCGAACTCTTAATTTTGCATGGAGGGCTATTTATAAACCACTTAGCTCTGAACAAAGTGTACGTTTGATACCAAATTTCAAAAAAATGTATGGAGACAGGTCTACGAGTGGGAAGAAGGGGTTTGAGATTTTCTAAAATTAGTCTACTTGGTTTCTGAACATCCCTTGACTTGTTTGCTCACGTCTTTTCCTTTATATTAGAGATAGATTCAGTCACGTGTAAAATTGCGAATTTCCAATTGTGTGATCCCATCTTTCCGATTATTTTGGTAGCATTTTTCTTGTTTCACTCTGATTCAAGTAGCCCATATACAACAGAAGATATTTTGTCTACTTAGCCGCTTTACCTGTACCATTTTTGATTTCACTTACAACGTATCTCAGATTTACACAGAAGCCTCATTTAGACCCAAAAACCAACAAATCATTTTATCCTCATCGCCCCGAGTCATCACACGCTCCAACGCCTTTGAATCTATGTTTAGCAATGGCGCTAGTCCTGCCTGCCTCTTTCTATATCTCAAGGGCCGCAGCAATAAAATGCAATTTTGCGGCAATTCTCTTTCGCCAACGAACCACGAAATCTCGTCTGTGCAGTAGTTGCTTGCCTACTACATTGCAGTTCTTTAGCCCGAAAAAGCGAACTGCTCCTACTGCGACTGCTGAAATAAGTACCTATCATCTTCTTCCTTTCTATTTTGCCACCGTTTTCGCCATCATAGGCACATGCAACTGCCCCCGGTTCCTCGGCGGTGTGGCCAGCAACTTTTCCGCTCGACTTGTGAAACTGATGTACTCGGTAAAATGCTGCCCCGTCCGACCCATCCAGCTGTGATGCACACAAGAAAATGCACTTTCCTACCCCAGAGCGAAGAGTACTCTCAAAGTTAGTTTCAATATTTTCGGTGGGTCTTGTGGTTAAATAACAATTAAGTAATGTTTTGCCTTTTTGGCCGGCGTTCAAGAAGTAGGTACTCCATTCTCCGTCGATTTCGTTTAGGTCTTTTTCTTCTTCTTTTTTCCTCCGGCAAAATTACTAAACCGGCTGATTCCTCTTTCCCAAGACGAACCGATGCAATGCAATGGAACATGTATAAGGTCTTCAGTTTCGAATGTTGTTGATTTTATGGCTCTGTAGTCGCTCTCCGTAAGTAGCCGGGGTGCTTCTCGTTTTATTTTTTGCATAATGCTTTGTAATAACAGAGGAAAGGCACTCCTCTCTAGAAAAAAAAAAAACTGACGAACTGCTTATTAAGTAAGTTATACTTCGGAGAGTCCGAACTTTGGCAGGGTTTGCGAAACTTGATCAAGATCGGAGCGATCCAATATTCTTTTGCGGGAGCATCAGAAACGGGCCACGGCTGATGATTGTAATAATAATATGAATTTGTAGGAAGTGGGTATTTCTGGCGCGGAAACGCTAAATAATTAATTAGACATTGGCTGAGAGAGTGAATGGCAGAATGAAACGGTACCGTGCAAAGGTCAATAAGCTTCCAGAACCGTGCGCTTCATTGTCGGGCTGGATACATTATTGATCGAGTTTAGAACCGATGCCACACGCCAATTATCTGTTGCTTTCTTCCCTTTCTCATTTGGGGCCCCTGGATGGTGTTAAATCGGTTCACATGAATGTGAGCAGTGTTTGTACTGCGGTCGAGAGGCAGACATCGATGGCAGCAGTAGATGGGTACACTCGGCATGCGAATTGAAGCAACAAATCAAAAGCAATTACCCACCTCCGTCGGCGTCTCTAATGGCTCTCAAATGTCAAAACAGACAGCTGCCCACGGTAGACGTGTAACTTGTTGGCTTTGATTGAAGGGAGCAGGAAGCTCTTTTGTTGCAAATGTCGGGGAAGGTGGGAAAAGTGTTTAGCCGGTCCAGTACTTATGTTCTGTGTCTAAAACCTATGTGATTGAGTGTTCTTTGAGGACAGCAAAGCTTTGTTGATTATCATTTTTAAAGTTGTCAAAGACAGCTTGGTAATTGAATTTCTTGCTTTCAGAAACTATGGGAGTTGACAAGAACCAAGAAAATTAATCATTCACAGATATGCCTACAAATATTTTGAAAGGGTCAAAGGGTTTGGATCATTTGATCCGAAGTGTCCGAGAAAAAGTGCAAACTTGTATTCGATCGTCGTTGATATAAGCCAATCCTGAAGGAATTGTTCATCAATTGTCTGTTTAGAAAAGTCCCACCATCTGTGCCGCTATAAACAAAAAAACATTAAGTAATAGAATCAACCTCTGTAACTAATAAGGTCTGTATCCACATTAATCCGGACACCTTATAATCACTGTAATTTGATAATTGACAAATTAATGACATATTTGGTACATTTGGTCAGGCTAAAATTACATTCAGTAACCGTAAATAAAATCACAAAGAATTTGTAATATAGAAAACTTGACAAATATATTCTGGTTTATATAAAGCCTGTTCAAAAAATAATGTGGATAAAAAAAACAAACAAATGTATGTGTAATACAAAAGTTTCCAAAATGAAAAAGCTGGTGATGTTACTAATTACATTTTACAATAACAATTTACAAAAGAGAATTTCTGTCTGTCTGTCTGTCTGTCTGAACCTTACAGACTCCCGTATCTGGAAAGAGGGGCTCCCATACAAATGGAACACAAATTTCTGCATAACTCGAGAACTAATCAAGCGAATGGAACCAAATTTGGCATGTGGAGGTTTTTGAGAGCAAGAAATGTCTTTATAGGCTATGTAGGCTGAGGGGTTTAGCCCTATGAAAGGGGGGAAGGCTCCCATACACTGATAGGCAAAATAAAGTGCCTACCTCTTCGTTTTTTCAATTTCTCTCATTTACTTGGTTCAAATTAAAGTAAACACAGTGTAGTTTTTTTTTCTTATTTTATTTTTTATATTCTTTTTCGGATACACAAGGAAATTACTTTCGAAAGCACTGCGTTCTCCATTTTTTTTTCATTTGAATCAAATGCGATCACGTATACAAATGCACCAGGTTGAGCCGTTTGCTTCAAAACATGTCAAAATATCAAAACATAAACAATCGAGGGGTCTTCCACTGGAAACTTATCGAAAACATATCGATTTTTGAAGTGGGCACTTTATTTTGCCACTGTTTTTTTTTCAACACAAATTGATTTTTTTTTTCTTTAAGTAAAACTTCTTTTTTTTGCAGTATTCCATAAGTGAAAGGTAAAAAGAATATAAAAAATACGATAATAAAAAAAATACCGTGTGTTTACTTTAATTTGAACCAAGTAAATGAGAGAAATTGAAAAAACGATGAGGTGGGCACTTTATTTTACCAATAAGTGTACAAATGAAACACAAATTTCCGGATAACTCAAGAACTAATCAAGCAAATGGAACTTAATTTGGCAGGTGGAGTTTTTTGAAGGCTAAACATGTTTCCATGGTGAATTTACACTCCCCCGCCTTCGGGAAGAGTAACCCCCATACAAATATAACACGGTTTTCTGCATAACTCGTGAACTAATCAAGCAAATGGAATCAAATTGCAAAAACTTGTTTTTGAATAAGTTGTTGAAGCCAATTTTTTATGTTATTGTAGTTTAAGACCCCTCCTACTTCTAGAAGGGAGGGCTTGCATACAAATTAAACACAAATTTCTGCATAACTCGAGAATTAATCAAGCAATCGATAACTAACTAAGCAAATGGAACCAAATTTGGCATTTAAGGGTTTTGGAGGCAAGAAGTGATTCTATGTTGTTTGACAGCCTCCCCCCCCCCCCCCCTCTGAAAGGGCGGGAGGCTCCAATACAAATAGAACACAACTTTCTGCATAACTCGCGAACTAATCCAGCAAATATAACAAAAATTGGCATGTGGGGGGTTTTTGGAGGCAAGAAGTGATTCTATGGTGGTATGAGATCCCTCCTTCTTCTGAAAGAAATAGTGGGGGGCTCTCATACACATGAAACACAAACTTACCGGCATAAATCGAGAACAAATCAAGCAAATGAAACCAAATCTTGCAAGTGGGGGTTTTTGGAGGCAGGATTCCAATCTGTATATATTAAAATGAATTTCTGCCTGAGCCTTATAGATTCGACAACAATTGAACCGATCGGAGGGAACATTTGTATGCAGGAGTTTTGGGACTGGAAAAGTTTCTTATGATTGTTTAAGACCTCTTCCTTCTATCGAAGAGGGGAGGAGCTCTCATACAAATAAATCACAAATTTCAACCAAACATGAGAATTATCCAGAATCCGAAAATTGTGTATTTCTCGGGTAAGAAACCAATGACGCGACAGTTCTATTAAACTTTCATTAATTTAGTTGCAAGCGTAGCACCACTCGCACCGGGTTCAGCTAGTATTATATAAAAATTTAACAGCATATATTTCTGTTACTTTGTTTTGCCGCGTAATTGTGCCACGTTGTTTAGCATCGTATTTATTTTTCTTCTTCAAACAACGCGTTTGTTGATCGGTTGATTTTGTATTTTTACACATGAAACACGTGTTTATTCAGCCTGAATGATACAGGGTGCGGCAGAAAATAATGCGAAAATGTGTTCTATTTCTTTCAAATCCCATTTTCAACCAAATCAAGCAATAATATCAACATTTTCGAGTGCAGTTATCTTTATAAAGTCCTTTAAAACAGATTTATTCAATGTGTCCTCCATTTTTATTAAAAACATCCTAGAGCCGACGCCGGAAACCAGAGCATGGCCACAAATCCTTCGGCCAAAACTTCATGTCATCGTTCAACCATTGTTGGGTTAGATTGGACGTGTGACACGGCGCTCCATCCTGCTCCAAAATATTGGCTTCCTTTGCAAGTTTTCTTATGAAACGCACCGGGTTGCGAGCAGTTTTTGCACGGACCGATTTGATCACGTTCAGCATAAGTGCAAAGCACGGACCGATTTGATCACGTTCAGCGAAAGTGCAAAGCGCGGACGGCCGCTTCCTGGCTTCCGCTACTTAAGACCATCCTGCAGGGACTTTTTTATGCGGTAAACTGTTGCCAAATGGCACCCTACCACCTTGGCAATCTCTTTCGGCTTCTTTTGGGCGAGCAACAAACTGGTGATCACTTCTTTCGCGAGCATTTTGACGAATTTGCAATAAAACAAATAGAATGTTTGGATGCAGCACATGGAAGTAAACATAAACAAATACACTTTCGACAGAATTAGTCACTAGCTACACGAATTAACCCAATACTCAGGTTTGAACATTTTCGCATTATTTTCTGTCGCACCCTGTAATATGGAAATTTTCGTGTTTCTAGCATTAACAATAGTGCTGAACAACGAGTGACACCGCTAACCGCACAAGACCCACTAAGAGCGAGAACTGGGTAGATGGTTACCCTTGACGTCGTTGGATGTTTTGGATGGTTGGATTTGGTGAGTTTGTTCCAATTAATTCTTATATAAAGATATGATTCTCGTTATATGAAATTTTCATGTTATTAACCGGCGAGAGCCCCCGGTCATTATATTTGTCTAGCAGTGCTGAGAGCACTATCTTTATTCAGTATAATTCATTTGAAACTAATTTAAAGAGGTTGAAGGTCAATGAAACGTGTGTTTGTACAATTAAGGTGTTCTGTGAATGCGTTTAGTTATTTGATGGTAGGTGTAATTTTATTCTTTGATTATACCATGAAGATTTAAAAGTTTGAGAGAATAAGAGATCTTTACATCACACACGGTGATATTTAAACATGCAAGAAGCGCGTTTATTATTCATTTTCGCATTCATTAGGGCAGTACATAAATGTGAGAAAGAAGAGTTGAGGGGAGGTTTGCAATAAGTATCTAGATGTTAGTATGTAAGTCAAGGATTGAGTTGAATTCTTTATTGGTGTCTGAGTATAACACAAGTAGTCTGATTTAGCGCTCAAAATGGGAGCACAAGTATAAATTTGAAGATTCAATATGCTCTTAAATGTCTTCAAAGATCAAATTAAAGATAACACAACTCTCATAAAACAAAATTGTGGGTTGGATCATCAACTAACAGTCTACCAAGCCGGAGGCGGCCTGTTCGATTCCCGATCGGTTTAGGAATTTCTCAGGTTGGAAACTTCTCTGGACTTCGCTGGGCATAGAGTATAATTAAGGGGGGATATACAGTTATAACGAGCAAAAAACTCAAATCAATCGAAACTTTTTTAACAATTATGAGTGTATCTATTTACAGTTAGTAGATGAATTGAAAAAAATAAGTATAAATAAAAGTTTGCACTTCTGGTGTGATTTTTTTGAAAAAATTCACATTTTTTCCGCCATTTTATCACATTTTCATATTTAATAATGAAATATTACAATAATGTTTCATTCATATAGAAGATAATACTATAATAAAGAAATCCTAGAAGTTTCAGCTTAATCGAATAATTAGTTTTCGAGTTATCACCGGCATAAACTCCGAAAATGCTGTTTTGAGAAAAACGCGTTGAAAGTAGGTCTTCACGGTCAAGCGTCTCTTTATACCTGCTGCGCGTGAAAAAGGCGTCTTAGAAACACGACGAAAAGCAGCACTTGGAGTTCGAATTTCGAAAAAAGGGTTCCAGGAGCGTATTCTACAGGAAATTTACTAACTTTTTATGCAAAAAAAAAATAATTGAATTTTTTGGTCATTCTAAATGTATATCCCCACTTAAGCTTGCCACACAACGTATAAATTCATGCATTGGTGCTGGCCTTTCAATTAATGCTGTGGCACTCTGAACACTAAGTTGAGAAACAGGGAAAAGCTCGCTTAATGAGCGTCAAAAAAGCCAGGAAGAAGAAGATCATAATATCACAAGTTGCGTAACTGTTTATTGAGAGAACACGTAATTCCAATATGCTTGATCATCAACTTTTAAACTATAAGGTCTTTGTGTTTTTTCATGAGATTACAACACATACCGCATTATGGAATCTTGAAATTTGCTCCAGTAGTTCTACTTCTAATTTATGTCAGTGTTTTGAACAAACAGTTTTTCTTTATTTTTATCAGAATCTGTTTGTTCGAATGTTCGTCGAATGTCCTACAAAAAACGTGCGAAATACTAACGAAACACTATTAAAAGGTAATCGAAACTTTATTTAATGCGATAGAGGTTCTTGATGTACACTCGGTGGTAATTTTATTTGACTGAACTCTATTGGTCTTTTGCTACCGGTTATCAGTGAAGAGAGGGTATAGTGTTGCTAGAGTGTGAGAAGGTCTCCCTATAAAAATTCTGCTCGGATTTGTGGTATTCAAATTAGGTTGAGTATGAGTGCCTTAATTTACCTTCAAATTCATTTAGGGTAACTTCGAAGATTATGGGAAGTGCCCTAACACTGTTCATAATTTTTTTTTCTTTAAATGTAGACGAATAAAAAGCATTTGAGAAAGAAAAATATCAGCAGATTGGTGAGTTTGTTCCAATTAATTCTTATATATTTTCTTTAAATTTATTTTATCATAATCTTGGAATCCTAAAAATTTACAAGATGTCTATGAATCTTTACAATTCATTCTGCAAAATATTTTTGTTTATCATGCATAAATCTTTATAATATTGTCCATCAAGTCTCAACAATCAAAATTTGATTGCATTAAAATATCCAAATTCCTCTTCAGAATAACTGGAAGCCTTCCAGAGCCCGGATCCAGAGTTCAATTCGAACCCGGTAAAGCTTATCGAAGTTCAAACTAAAGAAGCTGGCGGCACGTGAACCTCCTTAGCGCTTCCCATTGTGAGAACATCGTAGAAACGAACATAAACACAGAACCCATTATCGTCAATCAAACCCAACCGGTAAAACTAAGCCAATATTGGGCAGAGTTCAAGGTGCGATCCTTCTCTCGCCACCGGAACCACCGTCAATGGAACAAAATTAACATTACAATTCACACCTCCTTCAGCACGACCCCAGAGGCTAGAGCACTCGACGTCAAAGCACCACTTCAAGCACCTTCCTGTCTATATTAAATGGGGAGGGGGGACTTGAACTTCTTTCGCTTTTGTTTATTCATTCTAACCAGCAAGAGCGAGGGACCCCCAACTGATATGATCAAGCACAGGTCAAGGGAGGATCGACGGGGGGTAAACAATGCACGATCGGTTCCCACAATTTTCGCAACCTGCTCTAGCCTCCAAATTATCGTTCCAACTCGGAACCTCACGACTCATCCTCGACCAAAATCCACGACCATCATGGCCGTTCGTCGTTCGGCGTCATCGTCATCGACGTTGTTGTTGTTGTTGATATTGCAGTTTTTTTTTTTCGATTTAAAAAAACAACGGAAAAAGGTTAAGACAGGTTTCGAAAGCATCCCATTGATTGCGGTTTGGCACAAATCGGCCACTCCGGGTCGGGCGCTGAGATTTTATTGTACGTGATCACGGTTTTGCGTTTTCCATAATGCTCTGCTCTGGTGAGTTAACCCTTTCCCTAACGGAGTTTTTTTTTTCACGCGCAGATCTTGATTGATAGCGAGTTGCACGAATGCCAGCAAAAAAAGGGAAAAACGAAAGAAAAAAACAGGTGCGATTTGGAACAGATAAACGGCCTTGCCGTGGGAATACGACCAATATACGATTTTAAAAAATTAGACAAACTTCCGATAGTGTTGAACGGTTTAACACGCAATATACACTTAATAAAAAAAAACCAGCGCTAATTCCGTGAATGCCAGGTTGGCTATAAAGCACTGAAACTGGCGTGAAGATCGCATAATACCCCTCGGAGAAAATCTTTGAAAACCGCCTCATATATGCATTCGGCACATTGGGTTGCATCTCACGTCATCGTCGTCGTCGTCGTCGTCGTCGTCGTCGCATTCACAGTGTATGCGCAAGTAGGTTGGTTGCCATGGGTAACCGCGGCGGTGGCCTCAAACAGGTTAGCTACTTTGATCGAGCGAGCAGCGCAAAAATGCATGCGGGCAAAGCCGTGCGCACGAGTTTTCGCTTTCATTCGCCGCACCGCCGCGCAGGGCCTCGTCGTCGTGGCGTGGAAGAAATTGGAAGTTGTCACGTTCGGATGTTTCGAATTTTACGTTTATTATGGTTTGGAGTTTGCCCCGAAAAGTTACGGCGGCTGCGACACGATGATGGGCATTCATGGCCGACGACGGAGAGCTGGGTTTTGCGCCTTGTGATTATCAAATTTGTGTTATTACAGCGTTTGTCTTAGGCTTGTAGTGGGGGAGTTGCATCTATTGTTGAAGACTTTGACGCGGATTACCTTATAACGGAGCGCGTTTGTGGGAGCTATGTCCGTGCAAGTTGCCGGCTATTATTTTCGTTGAGCGGTTTAAACCAGTGGGAAGAGTTGTAATCGCTTTCAGGGCCTGTTGAATGCATTGAAGTGAGGGCGATTATGAGGGGGTACTTTGGAGGTAAAGCGTTAACAAAATGGTCTTGTTATGACTTGGAGAGTGTAGTTTTTGTTTGAGAGAATTAGGTTTGAGTTGCGTGTAGATTTGATTTTAATTTCATTGTTATTTTTATACCTTTACGGCCATCTAGTGGAGATTGCTATATGATTTTGTTGGAGATTGCATTTTTTCCTAAGCTTTTTATGAAACGCTTATATTCTGTCCTGTTAGGTAGGGCCAACGGTAATTTGTCTACTCAATTAAACGCCAATCAGATTCAGATCCAATTTCCCAACAAAACCGATATTTGTCTTCACAAACAGCCCATGTGCGTAATCAGTGCTCGTGAGCGATCCCCCTGTCGAAGGCTTCGGCATTACCGGCGTGGTCGAAAAATCAGGTCAACCACTCGACCAGACCGTTCAATTTCGCACCATACACAAGCTTGATTGACTAATCCGCCGGTTTTATTGCTCTCCACATGCATTTCCTGTCTGAAGCTCATTGCTGACTCCGCAGAACGGTCTCGTACCATGATCCAATCTGGCAAAGCCCAGCCCCGCACTCTTTCATTCACTCTCAATCGGTTCACTTTTGCTTGCAAATTCGCAATACCGCCAGGCGTTTATTTTCTGATTGATTCAGCCTTCAGTCCGCAAATCGCTCATTGTTCTGCATGCTGGTTGGAAATTCGGCTCGCTCCACTTGAAGATGTCGGAACGCAGGAACTGTTGGCCACCGCATATTAGGTCTCAATTATCGAGCATGCGGCACAAAATCGACGCCATCCGTCAAACCAGTCAACCCCTGGTCTTCGTCACCGTCGTTCCACGGAAATGGCCATTGCGCTATTGAGACCATCCTCATCACCGTCCTAACCGAAGCATGCGGGAAAAAAACTCCCCAATCTCAGCAACCACTGACTGCTGGGATGTGATGATTTAATAAACTTCTCTGCCTGCCTGCGCTATCTTAACGACCGGCGATGCCGAGCTTCCCAACCTAATCCCATTCGTCAAGTGGTCAACCATAAATCCGCAGACCGAATCATTTTCATCCCAGAGATTAGAGCACAGCGTCGGCAACCGGAGCGGTAAAACGATTTAGCGATTGTATGTAAATGATGCCAGAAGCTGCAGGAAGACAAATTCGAAACCTTTGGATTTGGAGTTAGTTATGCGCTTCCCTTTTGCATACGTGAAGTCACTAAATACTTGCACGCGGTGCGGTGGTTCGGTGGCAGCTTCACGGCAATAGATGCATTGTTGTGACTGGTCACAGAATACAAAAAAAAAACACTACAATATGGTAACGTCGTCGTTGCGGTGAATGCGGAAAAATCGCACTGCATAACCTAACTACCTTACCGGAGAAGCGCACTTTATGCTCTTTGGTGTACCCACCAAGAAACGAGCCGAGCTGTAGACAGGTATATGTTGGTACGTTGTTTGTTGCTATTCTGTTAAGGGTAGGTTGGTTGCGGAGGAACTCGTGAAAGGTCACACTCCCCAGAGGTAGTGGATTTTGGGACACTGTTGAAAAGGTTGTGCTCATGTCTGAGCGCTTATGTGGTTTGATTGTTTTCAGAACGTGTATATGAATGGTTTATCCAGCTTTGCGGCATAGAAAATTTGAACGCAGGGTTTATTTATGTTTGTTGAAAAGAAACAAATTTTTAAATTGAAAGTTGCCCTCTAGAACAGAAGATGATGGATTTTGCGAGTACGTCACGAATTAAACTATTTTTTTTCTAATTTCACATCTTAACTATCATAGCTGCAATTAGTACAATATAGCATGTTAATAAGGCTGTATCTGCAATAATCCGGACACCTCAAAACATGAATAAAACATAAATTTCGCAATATATTTCCGTCGTAGTTGTTTATTTCAGATTCATGGGATGTGTTTTAATAATTCGTGAAGACAAAACATAGTTATTCGGTATTTGCATAAAATTTTCGAACTTTGCGCTTACCTCCGTCCATTAGGGTTTGTACAGACTCTTCAGAAATCGTAGAAGCCGTCTTCGTCCAAATTTGCTGGAAGTGTTTGATGTCTTTGATTCCTTGCTTCTTTCCAGAAAGCTTCCGCTTCATCAGAGCCTAATATCTCTCGATTGGTCGTAGCTCTGGGCAATTTGGCGGGTTTGAGGTTTTTGGTACAATGTTCACTTGATTTGCTTGGTACCACCCCATCACAGTTTTAGCATAGTGGCATGCTGCCAAATCGGGCCAGAACAAAGGTTTTTCTTTGTGACTTATGATGAAGGGTAGCAATCGCTTCTGCAGACACTCGTTCTGATAGATCTCCTTGTTGATTGTGCCTGTAGTGACGAAAGATTTACTCTTTTTGCCATCACGTGCAAATTGCTTGCCACACAAGGTATTTTTTGGGAAATTACGATGCCTTCTTCGTTCTGAAATGCTCAGCTGTAGCATTTCTGGCCATAGCAGAGTAAAAAGCCTGCCCTGGAAGCTGCTAGACCAGGACATAAGTTTCATCGTCCATAACAACGCATGAAAACTTCATCAAATATTCGCAGTACAAACGTCGAGCCCGTGATTTTGCTGCCAAGTTCTGTTTGTTGTTGCGATTTGGAACTGTTTTTACATTATACGACTTAACTCCCAAACGTTGTTTTGATTTTTGCACAAAACCAGGCAAAATAGGGATGTCGCCACCGTTCGAATGGAGAGATTTGGGTTTTCGTCAATATCCTTTTCATGACAGGCGCTGATCCTGTCCAATGTTTTTGTCACTTCTCGGTTTCCTCTCCACCGTCAAACGTTCCGAAATGTTTTTCCAATGTTTTTGCAAGGTCCCGTATTGACATCTTGAATAGTAAACATGAAATGTAAACACCAATCATAGTCTTTTTCATTATAGACTCGCAGCTATACCACAGTGAAATTTTTCATTCCTACGTGCAATATTTCAAAAGTTACAATGATTTGAAGGTGTCCGGATTATTGTGGATACACATTTTTTTTCTACTGCAGCCCAAATGCACGTCGGGAACACGACATACCGGCCGAGGGTTCTGGGTATTACCCTGGATCGAACCTTGACATTCAAGCCACACTGTCAGAAGATGAAGAATGCGTATGAGTCTCTATTGCGGATTTTGAAGATGATCGGTGCCAAGCTGATGCAGGTGGGATCAGCCATAGTAACCGCGAAGCTGACCTACGGAATAGGCTTAGTTAGCCGTGGAGGACCAGCAACAATGCAGACTCTCGCTCCTGTGGGCAACTCAATGGTTCGATACTATCGATCATGGCCAAAGCGGGAACCCACAATACAGTCCATAACGGGGACTGCCATCCAAATAGTTGCAATGGAATCGTGGCAACATCACTTTTCCGCTGACTCAACCTGCCTCTAATCGCTTCAAAAAACTGACAGGTACAGCGCTGTCCGCTGGCGGTCAACTTGTGAGACAGAGTGACCATGTGTGGCACGCACAAAAGCCTACGATTGTGTGGGACATACGAGCCAGCATACGAGCCGATGACCCTTCGGAATCCACCCGAACTCGCTTTCATGGCTCGACCGTCATCTAAACCGACGGCGGCTCTAAATGTGAAGATACGGTAGTGGCCGCATTCTTCAACGGAGAAATTTCTGGCACCTACAGGCTTCCAAAAGATGCAGTGTCTTCTCAGAGGAGACAATAAAGCTGGCTGTCACGATCCCAAACATGAATAAGGAGTTGGTGATCCTATCGTACTCTGATAGTGCCCTACTGGCATTGAAGGCAGGAACATCCCGACTCACGTGGATTCAAGAAGTGGAAGCCGGTCGACTAGCAAATGAGGCCAGGAGGCAACAGGCCATTGATGGAGAAGATGCTTTGAGGAAAGTGAAGCAATCGATACACCGCCGGTTGGATAACCAGTGGCATGAGACTAAGTAACAAAAGTTGAGGGAAGTGAAGTAAGGGCGGCACGCGGAAGCATAGCCGACCAACTTGTTCTTACACGTTTGAGGTTGAACACACGTTCATTTTGAAGTAGGAGCCGCCGCCCAATTGTGAATGTTGCGGTACGGTGTTGGATGTCCGGCAGTTAAATCCCAAAAAACTGTAGATAAAACTAGAAATTAGAATAAAAATGAGGATTTTCCATTAAATTCCAACTACCTCTTATCTTGACAGATACGCGTATTTCGTCTTCAATGTGCAGACTTCTTCAGTGTCTCGTAATTATAACTCGACTCTAAATAAAAGGCAAAATAATGACATTAGGGCTAGAATACGCGACGCCCTGGCAAATACAGAGTAGCAAACAACACGAATGCCAAATTTTCTGAGGGAAACAAGACTGTTTAGAAGACTGATGCGAATCAGGAGAAGGAAAAAACGATGAAAGCTGAAACGTGTCCGATGCTAATCCGGACAGACGAATGGAAGCGGATGTTGAAAAACTGAAGAACAGAAGCGAAAGAGGAAACGGCGATGGAAACAACTTCGGAAGAAGACAAACTGAAGAAGAACTTTTTGAAAGAGAAGCGAAACAAGAGTGGCCGTTGAAGAGGAGCGTAACGAAATCATTGGAGGAACAAAATGAAGAAACCAGATAGAGAGAAGTCGTAGAAGAAAAAAATAATAAATGAAGAAGCAGAGATTGAACGAGGCACAACGATAGAAGCGAAAAAAAGTGAAGTAGAAGAAGATGACATTAAGAAAAGAAATGTAGATTATTAAAAGTCCAAGAAGAAAAGTGGAAGTCCAAGAAGAAAAAAAAGAAGCTGAAGTGGAAGAATAGAAGTTGAAGAAGAGAAACGAAAGAGCAGAAGCACCAGAAGTTTAAGGCACTAGTGAAAGAAGAGAAATAAAACGAAAAATGTGGAAGAAGACAAGCAGTAGCAGAAAAGTGGAAGGAGAAAGTTCACAGAAGAAAATAGAAAAAAGAGGAAGGAAAATTAGAAGAATCGTTAGAATCAGGTAGAAGTAAAGGGAGTTAGATAAGCGGAAATATAAGTATAAGAGTTGAAAAAGGAAGAAATAAAGAGTAGTAAGAAAAGAAATGCTGAAAGGAATATATTTATGAAAATGTCATATGAAAAAATGTCGTATGACAAAAATGCACCTTTCTGGTGTAAAATGTCAGTAACAAACAAAAACTAATATGGCATCATCATCATAATTTAAAAAAAAATCAACATTATCTCCTTTGAGTTTTAAACACTTTGTCCAATGTTTTCTTTTTACTTAATTCGTTTATTTGTTAAGGCTCACAAGTGTGTGACACTTTGCGGAGCCAATATCTATTTTTTTATCTACAATGATTTGCTTTATTGCAGTTTTTTTGTCGAACAATTATCTTTTTTTTTATAAATTTCGAAAAATGAAATTTGTTGAGGTCATCAGAGACCGTATTTGTTAATGTAATGGTTTCATTGTTGGAATAAAATCTCTTCCCATCAAGCCTTTCCTCCGGGTTTGGCTAAATCCGGAGAAAAGGGTTGAAAAGGAAGCAATTTGCAGTCCAATTCATGGATTCCATGGCCATGAAAGAACTATTTTTTTACCAAATGCGGTCGTTTTTTTTATCTTTATTCAATCGACCCAATAAGTTGGCATAATACTCGCCACTGATTGTTTATCCTTATGAAATTAATCATTGTGGATTATGCCACGTGCATCCCATAAAAATATTGCCATGTCTTTATTGGTTGAAAAACTCATCTTCTTTGGCTTTTTTTTGTTGCCTCAAAAACACAACTGTTTCTACTGCTCTTTGCTCTAGTGATTGTGGTGGATCCACGGCTCGTCCACGACTACGATATGGCGCAAAAAACTTATCCATATTGGGGTTGAACAACGCCAAACACTCCTGTGAAGTTGTCACACGGTCACATTTGGGGTCGATTGTGAGCAAACTTGGCACCCATCTTGCGAAAAGCTTTCCCATACCCAAGAGATCATTCAAAATTAAAACCACTGAGCCGAATGAGCTGCCAATGGCTTTCACAATCTCTCTCACTTTCAATCTCCAATCGGCCAACATGAATTCTTGGTGAATTTTTGCAACAGTTTTGGATGGAGACGATCAACTGGGCGTCCGGAACGTTTGGCATCTTGCGTGCTTGAACGGCCATAACGAAATTCAGTAGATTGCTTCATCACCATTCAAATTGATGATGCAGAGTCTCCATAGTATTTGTCAAGCCTAGCCTTGGACTGAATTACGTTTGGTTCTGTCTGTCTGCTATCCAACACAAACTAATTGACGTAGGAATTAATTTCCAGGAGTGGACAGTATTTTTTTCTTAGAACATAGATGTGAAAAGAGAGTATTTATATTTCCGTTAGAGCACGGAAGGATGTGAAAATTGAATAGTTAATTGTGAAAATTTCTCATGATGAGCAGTAAACTGAGCTACCCGTTGTAAAGAACAGCGTACATCAAGTTTAGTCTCAAGATTTCAGTATTTTATTTTAAGATATATAAGAAATAGTATAGAAGAACAGACTAGTAGATTTGAAGTTTCAATAAACATTGGTTGCCAAGTAACCGTGTTTATTACAAAATCAGAAAATAAATATCACGTTAATATCTAACCTGGTTTAATCCGCAGATTTTGTTTTAAATTGAATTTTCAGATGTATTGAAAGCAATTTTCTGGAAATATAAAGTACGCTACAGCTTGTTAAATGTTGTTAATGTACACATAAACTTCATGCAGAGGGTGAGTGTTAATTCCTGTCAGTGTTTTTAAAACACCTGTCAATTTGTATGGGGTAATCACAGACAAGTTTGCGCATTTAGACAACATTTTTGGTCTTCGTACTATTTTAAAGAAAATAAAACCACTCGGAATAAACAAAAGATTCATCTTTCGCACAATCAAACACTACGAAGACCCGGTGCTTGGAAAATACCTACCAGACCTGGCCCTAAACGCACTGTCATGTGCCGGAAGCCATCAAACGAGTGAGATAGCGAATTCGGCAGAATCCTGGTAAGTCTGGCCAAAAGATGGCTAAAGAACTGGAAATGTCATAGTCAACGAATTGGAGTATTCCGCAACACTACCTTGGATTGAATCCATACAAAATACAACGACTGCAGGGCCTGACTGAAAAGCAGAAGACTGCAAGAGTCGAAAGATGTGCGAAGCTACTCAAGCGGCACGGTGATAGTGAAATTTTATCGTCGGACTAAAAAATGTTCCTGCTGCAGAATCACCAAAACCAGCAAAATGATCGGGTGTATGCCGCACATTTTTCTGATATTCCTCGTGGCAAACTAGCTGTTCAAAGGTTCTAGAAAGTTTCAAAGGTGATGGTTTGGGAATGTTTCTCCAATACTTTGAAGATTCCATTGCTAGCCATTGAACCTGGTGTTAATACCATATATTTTGAAAAACATTTGCTTCGCTTCGTCAAGACACTCAACAAGAATCCATCATACTGCTATCAACAAAACTCTGCACTGTCTCACCACACACACTACACATTCCGCTTGATGTGAGGACAATTTGCCGGATTTTATTTCGTCGAATGATCGACCTGCCTCTTCACCTCATTTGAATCCTCTCGACTACTATACATGGGGCTAAATGCTGGGCAAACTGAGGAATACCAAAAGACTAACCATGGAAAATTTTAAGGAACGTTTGTTGAAAATATGA